>JANAVB010014797.1:29487579-29775079 GCA_029216955.1 Iris pallida | reverse complement strand
AAACTTTCCGTGGTAATATCCTACTTTACCAATTACTAATCATTAAATCACACTAAAAATCCTTTTTAACTCAATTAGAGTCTTGAATGTATTCCAATTGCCAATATAACCATTCTAGCCATGTGTTTGACCTATGAGCATATACTAGTGTAGTCATCTTCTTAGTTGACACTAAGCACGAAAATAAGAATCAACGGTAGAAAGGAATCAAGTCGGAATTTGAAGCCAAGGGAAGAGGTCAAGCTGTATGGATGAGATTCCTAGATTCTAATCCTATGTTGCAGGCTCACATCGGTACAATTACGTAACCGAAGTGACAAACTCGACCTGCATGGGCCACCACAAAAACATGTAATACTCCAGTCCTAAAATACGTAGGACTAGGTACATCGACATGCCAGCTGTATACATACGAAGTATACTCCAATATATGGAAACCTCGTATGAATACATAAGCTGTAAAATGTAGTAAACCAAGAGTAATCTAATCTCATCTACAAATGAAGAATAAAAGATATCATATAATCAACTGTAATAAGTCTTCGTACAATACGTTAGGCGGAGACAAATCCACTACCAATAAGTAAGGAAAAATATACATGGAAATGGAAATAATTTGGCGGGAGTAGCAAAGAAAGACCCAAGACACGTCATCTCCGAATGAATAGAGAAGATCGTGACCTCGGCTAGAACACCTGCAATATCACAGAAGCACACACCTGGAGAGATAATCAGGTCCTCAGAGGAACGTAACAAGATACATAAAGAACATGCCATATAACTGAATATATATACCATGTCAGAAATCACAAGTAAAGTAAATAGTCCCACTCGTAACAAGATCCAATACCTCATCATCGAAACAGTGGACTACCCCTACAACCAAACAAGGACAAGGGTAGCACACTATGCCGCGATGAGACATTGTCCCAAGCTACTAATGGGACGGGGTGATATGACATTTGACAAGGGTTACCTGACCATTCTAATGTGTTTATGCAATAAGAACAAACCTTCAACGCATGGGCACTCTGGCTCAGTAGCAGTAATCTCAGGTATGGTTCCATCAGGATACTAGGGACCTCAAAGCATAACATTCCTCGAATGTCAGAGGCCAGCAGTAAATCAGGTATCAAGATCCAGGACCGTATCTCCCGCGGAGATAACCGGCAATAGGGGAGTGCATACTTGGCCCATACGTTAAGGAACTGTTCTTCCCACCCAATGCCTAACAGTGTCACATCCATGACTCATATACCTCTACTAACTGCTAAGTCTCCTAACATGCCTCTATTAGCAGTTAGCCCTAACGCATACGTATGGGGGATCAGTCCACACGCAAGAACCTCTATATGCTACTCATCTTACACATCCTCGTGGTACAACTGTGTCAAGATATATACAATATACTATAGACGGTAGTCTCTTAACTCTAAGTCCACATGCAATCAAAGGATAATAACAAAGTATATCTAAGATCACTGAGCAGACAGTAAATCAAGAACGGTAAGAACTGGAAATAAATGAACAGTGATATGTAATAAAATGCAAACTGAATATAAACAGTATAATGGCAAGGTATCTTGCTTGAGGTTATGTGCAAAAGAGAATAATCCAGTAGCTCGAACAGACAAATAAACGAAGCAAGAAAAGCCAAATCCCACAGATGACTCCGGATGCTGCAACAAATATCACGAACGTGTTTGGAATAAAAGATATGCCAAGAAAACGCCTGTCCAAAAGTTAAATTCTGGAACAGGAACAAAATCGTAATTTCGGGTCAAAACGATGTCCGCCGTTGGACCCGCTTTGCACCGAAATGCGTGCCAATATCTACGGTCTCTAAAGTTGTCAAATTATATGTCTACGGATTTGTTTTGATGGGACAAACCCAACGGTATGTCCAATTTTGGATTCCGGTGGACTGTGCACAAAATCGCCCGTTGAGTGGGATTGTGGGCCCGCCAAAATAGCGTCCCGATCAACGGTCTCAGAATCGGACCAAACTTGGCTCACAGGACCAGAAAAATATTTTGAGTCCAATGGCGCAAGTTTCATCGCGATATGATGAGTGTGCACAAAGTTGTGACTTAATTTGCAAAGGGTCGATACGGGATATCTCGACGGATACGCACTGATTTCGTCGCGCACATGCAACAAAATCGGGTTCCGTCAGTTCCCATGCGTCGACAACATCCATATGCGCCTTTCGATTTATATAGTGCGCGACCACATCGCCCGGTTTGTCGGGGCGCACGCCGTATCGGGTGTTTCTCCACTTTTTGAAAACAGAATTTACAATTTTTCGTAAAACTTTAACAATGTGTAACTTTCTACATACTGGATGAAAAGTGAATCCAGAAGGTGCATTACAATCTCGGTTATGTTGTCTTTGATTGTCTTAAATTAGTTTCTACAAAATCTTAAAGTACAGAACGAAAAGTGGCCGACAAGTTGATGTTTCAAAACAGTTTTTAATATTCCAGAAAAGTAGTTTTTCTCCAACTTTGTCTCGATTTTTTCGAGCAAGTTGGATGGCCATGTCAAAATCCACCTGGAGGATCTCGAATAGGGTCATGTGGGCTTTCTACACGAATTTACGGATCTAAAAACGGATTTAAAATGAGGGAGATATCGATCGGGGAAGTGGGATACCTTAAAGTGGAAAACTGTTGTTGTGGTTGTTGTCGTCGTGACGACCGGGAGGCGGGACTGTTGTCGCTCCGACGAGGTTGGGTACGCACGCTGAAGAGAGGGATGAGGAGGAAGGAAGGAGGAAAGAGGAGGAAGGAGATGGAGATTAGGGTTTTTTTTTTTGAGGGTCAAATATATGTATATAAGTGTATAGGGGGGTTCGGCCAATGTAAGTGCTGCTAATGCTTGGAGTGGGCGGCCCCTTCATTGGGCATAGCTGCTGCTATTTAGTTGTTTGGGCGCATGTGGTCGGTTCCCACTTGTGGGGCCGACCACATATTCCTTTTCTTTTCTTTTTTTTTTCTTTTTTTCCAAAACTCTTTAAACCAAAAGCTTAAATCATTATATGTATATCTATACAAATATATATATATTTTTTTATCATTATATATATTTGTATATATCTATACAAATATATATATATATATATATATATATATATATATATATATATATATTTTTTTTTTTTTTTTTTTTTTTTTTTTTATATATATATATATATATATATATATATATATATATATATATATATATATATATATATATATATATTCACCATAAAATCTTCAAAAAATTTAAAATAAAAAGTAATATTATCCATCCATATATATAATGTATTTAAAGATATTTATATATATACAATTTCAATTGACCATAAATAGGACAACAATTAATAATGATATCTACTAGTAATGAATATGTATATTTAATCACCATAAAAATAACTTTAAAAATATAAAATAACAAAAATAGTCCTATGGTGGTTTTGGTGAACTTATACTACACCTTTTCCAAGTTCAAAAATTGTACAACGTTGCAAAATATTATTTAATAACAAAATACCAATATTTTGTACAAATAATTAAATAATTACAAATTGTACATAAAATTTTAAAATAATTTAGGAAATATTTGTACATACCTAAAATATGCCCGTATGGCTACATTTGGTCACACTACCTGCTTACATGGGCTTAAATTTGGTTCGGGCCCAGTTCAGACTGAATTGGACAAACCGGGTCATGTAAAAATCAATATATAAAATAATATTTAATTAAAATACATTAAATAAGTTAATTCACAATTTGGTCTAGTTTTTCTAGTTTGGACATCACCATTGCTAGGCTTCCCCCGGCATGGCTAGTACACTAGTCAAGGCACACTGCTACATCTTCCGTGCCAAAATTCATGGTAGTCTTGTGTTCCAAAATTCAACAATGGCTAAGGCTATTTTTTTTAAAAATAAATAAAACCATAAATTGTATAAATTTATTTTTAAGTCTAATAAAATAATTAAAAAATAATTAAAAAATAGGGGTTTTACATTCCATGTTGTAGAGACTAGCCAGTCTCTTAGTACATTGTATATTGATGTAGTGCCCCGCTCCGCGAAGGCACTAGATAGACAGAAAGATCGGATTGCTGGCTCTGCAACAGAAGACGATTGATCTGGGTGAGTGGACGAAGTCTCATTTGCTGATTCGCTTACGCCTAATAAGAATCTGAGTTTTTGATTGAATGCTATTGTTAATAACAAGATAGTAAATCATTGACTATGCTTTAAGAGAATCCACATGTTGCTATGCTAAGAACAAGAAAAGAAATAATCTGCATGCTAAGAAGAAGACATGTTGCCTGCTAATAAGAAATGAGATGATGTTTGTCATGCTTGATAAGATAAGATTAGATAAATGAATCGAATTGAATGCTTGATCATATGCTTGTTGCTAAGTATGCTTGAGATTTGTAGACATGTACAGACGGACTTGTACATGTTGACATGAATAAAAGAAAGGCACGAATTGAACGTGTCGTATATCTGTAAAGGCATGAAAAGAACATGTCATCCATCTGATCACAATTTGTCTCATCTGATAGAACTGCTGGTGTAACGCCCCAGTCCCAAAATACGTAGGACTAGAACGTAATCATGCCAGCTGTATACATACGAAGTATATGGACCCTCATATATTTACATAAGCTGTAAAATGCAGTATCCAAGGTACTAAATCTCATCCACAAAGATAAATAATGATATAAAAGTAACTTTGAATTTGTCATGTATACAATCGTTGGGCGAAGACAAATCTACTACCAACTATGAAAAAAAATACATAATAAAAGAAGGAGTTTGGCGAGCGAAGCGAAGACGATCAAAGCGCAATCATCCCCGAAGAAATAGTGACAATCATGGCCACGGCTAGAACACCTGCGAAAGACGAACACACACCTGGCGAGATAACCAGGTCCCTAGAGGGACGTAACAAGATACAATAAACATGCCATATAAATACTAAATATATAAAATATGCCACAAACAAAAGTAAGTGACAAGACTACAATAAGGTAATCTAACCGTACTAAAGTGATCATGCAGTTGAGAAACAATCCTTCGACGCATGAGCCCTAGCTGTAAATGGGATCGACATAGTCCCCATATAGGGCACCAGGGGCCTACGTCCGTAACGTCCGAAGATCGTCAGAGGGCATCATGTGCAAGGGGATATGTCCATAACGCTCTGGAAAACGTCAGAGGGCACCTGGAGCCTGCGTCTCCGACGGAGCGCACAGGTAAGCAGGGAAGTACAAAGAAGCCCATACGTCAGGTAATGTTCTCTCCACCCAATGTACCTGTCAAGTCGCATCCACGACCATGTACCTCTACTAGCTGCTAAGTCTCATAACACGCCTCTATTAGCAGTTAGCCCTAACGTATGCGTATGGGGGATCAGCCCACACGCAAGAACCTCTACATGCTACTCATCTCACACATCCTCGTAGTACAACTGTGTCAAGGTATATGCGATACTCTACAGACGGTAGTCCCTTAACTCTAGGTTCATGTGCAACCAAAGGATAGTAACAAAGTAACTAATAATCACTGAGCATATAGTAAATCAAGAACTGTAATAATTGGAATTAATGAACAGTGATATGTAATAAAATACAGACTGAATATAAACAGTATAATGGCAAGGTATCTTGCCTAGTGTGTCGCCTGGTGTGGTGCGTTATTCCGACAAGTCATGTCTGTCCAATAGCCATGTTCGATGTACAATGGTCCGAGAGTCACAAGGAATTTAGGCAAGCATGATTAGTCATGAGTAATGAGGATGATTGGGAGAATTTACGGAGAGTAAGTACTTATATTATTTTAGAAAATATTTATAATGTTTGAAAAGTATAATTTTACGTAAATACTTGAAATTAGTTATATATATTAATTTAATTTGAGAAATACTTTTATTAAATACTTTGATAAATCAAAAATCGTATTCCGATATAAGTTTGTAAAAGTAGAATCTTTGGTAGACATCTATGTTTTATTAGTCAAAAATATTTTATTAAAATATAGGAGAAATAATTTTTGGGGCTATTGAGTGGTGTCAAAATAATTTTGGAAAAATATGCGTTATCAAATTTACTTAAATAAACAAAATAATACACTACTAATTCAAAAAAAAAAAAAATAATAACAATAACAGTAATAATAATAATGATAATAATAACAATGGTTATAATAAAAAATAATACAGTTACTCATTCCCAAATTTTCTTACACAGAAGAGAGAGAGATGGAGTTCGGGAGGGTTACCAGTGGCTGCTCCGGCCGGCCTCCGGCGTAGGGCGGCGGATAAGGATGGGCGCGCTGGGCGGAGCGGCGTCGGCGCTGTGGGCGCGCTGCCTTGGAGGCGGCGGAGATGAGAGTCCCAACGGCGACGGCGGAAGGCCGTGAGGGCGCGACGATGGAGGGTTTTCAGAGGGCGGTGGCTCAGGCGTAGTCGGGCGCTCACGGCAGGCGAGGAGATCGAGAGACAGAGGGGCAGCTCCGGGCGGCGGGAGTTGGGCTTGCGGTGGCGGCGCTCCGATGGAGGACGTGGCGGTCGGAAGACGCCGAGATGTGGCATCGGCGGATTAGTCCTCGTCGGAGGGGGTTTCGGCGGCGGACCGCTCAGATCTAGGAGGGGCGGCTCGGGGTTCTCCAGCGATGGGGATCAGCAAGGCGCAATCGTGTGGGGGGTAGATCGGAGGGAGAAGTCGGTGATAGCTGATGCTGGTGCGGCGCTCGAGCGAAAGCACGGCGACGACGTCCAGGTCTGGCCGCGGATGCTCGCCGACTGTGCTGTGTAGGGTGGCGGGTTGCCGACGGCAGCACGGAGATGAGAACAGAGCCGGCGCTCGGTCCTCCGGCCGACGGGATTGCGGAGGTTAGGGTTCTGCTACTCCTTCTGTTTTGCTGTGGTGTCGATGGTGGTCGGGGTCTTTGGGATTGTGGTGGTTGTCGTGGCAGACACGCGGTCGACCAGGGTGGTGATTGCTCTGTTGGTGGTGACGATGATGCTGATGAAGATGGTAGGGATGTCAGAATCAGGATGGCGATGTTGGTGGCGTTGGCAGTGGTGAAGTCAGGGGTCGGGGTAGAGTCGGAACGATGGTAGCGGAAAGATGTGGTGGTGTGAAGATGATGGGAGGGTGCTGGGTGTTGAACTGGTGGTGGTGATTGCAGAACTGTCGTGTCCTGCGAGACACGGATGGGGTATCCGGGATTGTCGGATACGAAAAAATGTATTTGTAAAGGAGAAGCAATAGTGGATGGGACGGGGCACAGACACGATGCACAAGGCTTGGTTGTGGATGGAAAATTACTGGAGGAGTACCTCTCCTTTTATAGGAGGTGAGAATTCCCAGTTGGATAGGGATTTGGATTTATTAAAATCCCCACTAGATAATTCGTCATTTAATTAAATAGATATAAAGCCAATCAAATCAAATCCAAATCCAATTTAAATCATAACTTTAATTTAGAACTATTTTAAACAAAGCTAAGATAACTCAAATTTAAATTGCCATAATAATCAAACATTAAATCAAACTATTTTAAAAATGCCTTTTTATAAATAATATAAAATAATAATAAATTAATTTCGAAAATCAACAATATATATACATGAATAAATTTCATGTACCTTGTATGCAAAAAAATATTTACATAATTCATGGTTTTTCTAAATTACTACTAAATAAAATAGTCTTTCAAAAGTAAAAATAAAGGTTTTGGTAATTATCGTGGTATGCTGTTTTGATAGAAAATACTTGTTCATACCAATAACAAAATATCGGTTTCTATATATATAAACTATAATCAAATATTTTGTATATGAATAAATAAATATTTCAAATTTACGTATTTTACGCATTCGCACTCGACGTACGATACAAAAATAAATCCATATCAAAATAAATAAATTTTAAAATCATAGTGAAAATTTAGGGGGTTTACAGCTGGAGCATGCATATGGTCTCGGACAACTTGTTAACAAGGAAAATTTGTCTCTCGGGTGGAATCTGGGGGCGCCTAGACCACTCGGCCTAAGAGAGATTAGGGCCTCCATGTGAAAATAGGAGTCGATATCTGAGTCCTTAGCGACAAGCTGAACCAGAGAGTCACAGAGGCTATTCATGGGTTTTCCCATGGACCATCATATAGATAGGTGTTGGTTGGTGCAGAGCTGAACTGAAGAGTCACAGCTGCCAATCGAATCTGCATATGTCATGAATGTTTTGCTAAGAGCTAACGATGCAGAGATGAACAGGGAATAAGAATGTTGGTTATATTATGTTTGTGCTAATCCTTGTCTTGTGCAGGGATGGACCGTCGGCTATGGTAAGAATCACTTAAAAGTGATACATATATATTGCTTGAGTTTGCTATATGAATTGCTTGCAAAGATTAATCTGTTACAAAGAAGTGCTATGTTTCCTTTAAAAAGAAAAGATATGATATCATGCTTATAATTGTCTCTAAGAGATTGCTTGAAAAAGTAATAATTATGCTCATGAAACACGCTGCACACTGCACATGAAATGAATAGTCATCGTGCTTGAATTGAATAGTCCCTTGTATGCTTCAAATGAAATGAAATAAATTGTGGCTTTTCAAAGATGTTTTCAAAGAAGGTAAACTGACTCTGTATGCATGAAATGAATATAGGTAAAAGTAGCAAGATCACATCACAAAAAACGTTTTCTCACTAAATGAACCACTACCAAAATTTGTCGATTTAGCGACGGCCAGATCCGTCGCCCGTCCGTCGGAAATTTGTATTAGCGACCGATCACTGACGGGTCTTGGCCAAAATAATCCGTCGGCAATCAGCTCGTCGCTAATAACGGTCCGTCGCTACGTAGTCGTCAAGCGACGGAATAGCGACGGCTTTTCGACTTCACAATACGAAGCATTAGCGACGAGTTTTCGACGGTCTTTCGTCCATTTCAAGTATTAAATACTGAACTGTGTAGACACTAGCGACGTAATGGTCCGTCGATAAACCGTCGTAATAGCGTAACAGAGTGTATCGTTCCGTCGCTATTCCGTCGATCGCCGTCGCTAACAAAGGACGGATTAGCGACGGAATACTGACGGATTATCTGTCGACCATGTTCTGGAAATGCTTGGTATTTCCAGAACCATGGCGACGGATGAGTCGTCGCTATTCCGTCGATCGTCGTCGCTAACAAAGGACGGATTAGCGACGGAATACTGACGGGTTATCCGTCGACCATGTTCTGAAAATGCTTGGTATTTTCAGAACCATGGCGACAGATTAGTCGTCGCCATTCCGTCGAACTATATACCACCAGAACGTTTTCGACGGATATTCCGTCGACCACCCGTCGCTACCTGGAAACATTTTCAAATCTCCAGTTAGCGACGGATATGCCGTCGAACAGTAGTTGGAAACTGGAAATATCTGTCGCTAACCGGTCACTAGTCCGTCGCTAAATAAGATTTTTTTGAAAAAAAATTGCAGCACTTTCCCTGTTCGCAAAAATATGCATAAACCAAACCAATATATAATGCACACCAATTATCCAACAATCACATAGACCAAATATATAATGCACACCAATTATCCAAGAATCACATAGACCAAATATGTACATACGAATTTAATACACACCAATTATCCAAGAATCATATAGACCAAACCAAATTAATATAAAATAGACATCAATTATCCTGAAGAGTTACCTAATATCCGTCATTATAATCCGATCATAGCACAAATATTCCAAAATTCCCATAAATATTCCAAAATTTCCACAAACATTCCAAAATTCCAAAACACATAGGAAAATTGACTTTGGCCTCAGCAAAGACCGCAAGTCAGACGATGAATCCTCACAGCCAGGAATCATAGTTGCGTTGAGGCATGTACCATTCTATCAGCCACTTTGCATACGAAGGCTCAATCTGGTTGAGGTCTTCTGTAGGGACAGGAGGGTCGGTCCCGATGCTACTACTCTCTGACGGTGGCTCCTCCTTAACGTTAACCTTGGGAGCAATCTCTTCCCTGATGGTCATCGGTTCTTCCTTGACCTCGACCTTTGGTAACACCTCCTCCTTAACAGTCACCGACTCTTCTTTGACGACGGGGACTTTCTACGTGTCGACCTCCAAGGGTTTCTTGTCTCGGCCCCTTCCTCGACTAGCATCACCACCTCGGCGAGTCCTAGGAGCCATCTCTCTGACAACAGAAATTTTTATATAGGGTAAAGAAATTTACTCAAATTATAAAAGTTGTGACGTTGGTTTTTTACGTTCATCATCATTAGAGGGAGCAGCACTGGAAAAGTTGTGACGTTGGTAGCATGAGAGAGTAAAAATCTGTATCACAAGACTAACAGAATTACTATGTAATCATGTACTCACCAATAACCGGATGTAACTAAAGTCGTTGGACCTATCGTGCAGTAATTGATGGATCCGCTGGTATATGCCGGATGTACTTAGTATCTAGTGTATCAGATTAGTATCGGTCTATCGGTTTGGTATAGGACGTATCAGATTGGTATTGGCCTTAACAAATTGGTATCGTCCTATCCGATATGTACATGTATCGACCGTATAGCTAGGATTCATATTAGCCTTATCGATTTGGTATCGATCATATCTGATAGGTATCGGCCGTGTTGGATTAGTATAGACCATTTCGGATTAGTATCGTGAAAGGTTTAGTAACAACTGTACTTGGATTTCTCTCTTCTCGAGCTAGAATACCATTGCAAGAGAGTCACCAGATCGTGATTGGCCAGTTACAGTAACATACATGCTTCCTTTTTCATCAGGAAAAGCGAGATTGAAAAGGAAGTATGTATGTTCTGTAACTGGCCAGCTATGCTCTCGTGACTCTCTTGCAATGGTAATCTAGCTCTAGAAGAGAGAAATCCAAGTACAGTTGTTACTAAACCTTCCACGATACTAATTTGAAATGGTCTATACTAATCCAACACGGCCGATACCTATCGGATATGACCGATACCAAATTGATAAGGCCAATATAAATCCTAGCTATACGGCCGATACATATCGGATAGGACGATACCAATTCGCTAAGACCAATACCAACCGATACGGCCCATACCAAAACGATAGATCGATACTAATCCGATACGGTCAATACTTATAAGTACCTACGGTCCAGGAGGTTGATCCGCTAGTACATCCATATACGATCAACGAAGTAACGATCCATTTCAATTTGGATGTAAAAATTTGTATCGTAAGACAAAGTAAACATAATCAGTTCTATTTCACATGCTTAATTGCCAAGTATGGGAACGAATGGCTCAGAACACAATCCAAAATTCATTCTAGCATACATTAGTGTGAATCATCTATGTTCTGTACATATGGTGTAGTATATGTTCTTATCGTATCTAGTATCTGAAGAATATAACAGAATCAAGATGAACTCACATAATGTAATACTAAGACATCATCTACAACTATATCAGATATAGTGATAGGTTGTCATATCATCATTGCCGAGGGATGAGGGTCGGAGGACAAATATCGCTCGAGTGAGCCAAAGACATGCAGCCACTTCCCTCCCTCCATTCACCCTCTCCCTCTCTCATGCTATCAACGTCACAACTTTTCCACCTCAAGTTCTGATCAAGTATCTTCTTTCTCCTCTCCTCCACCATGGCTCTGGACCCATCTGCTCCTCCCTACTTTCCTTCTTCTTATTTGACTCTCTCAGCCACATATGATATCCACCTCAAGTGTAGAGTCGGGGGAGAAGAAGTAGGCAGGAAGAGGAGGAGAAAGCAGCACATCCGGCGGTATGACCCGAAGGAAGTACAGAGATTTTCTTCAACATCCGTAGGAGAACTATAAGGATATATCTTTTCACAACATATCACCTTGTCAAAGATCCTTAATGTGACAACCATGTTACCGCGGTGTCGAAAAACTAACATGTCATAATTTTCTAAGCCGTGTGTTTTGACATAATCCTCCAAACTCTTTCCTGCTATGTAGTAATGCAAGATTACTATATAGGAGAAAAGAGTTGGAAGGATTATGTCAAAACATACGGCTTAAAAAATTATGATATGTTAGTCTTCTGACACCGCTGTAACATGATATTCACATTAAAGGTCTTTGACAAGGTGACATGTTGTGAAAAGATATATCCTTATAGTTCTCCTACGGATGTTGAAGAAAATATCTGTACTTCCTCCGGGTCATGCCGTCGGCTGTGCTGCTTTTCCCTCTCTTTCTGCCTGCTTCTTCTCCTCCGACTCTACACTTGAGGTGGATATCATATGTGGCTGAGAGAGTCAAATAAGAAGAAGGGAAGTAGGGAGGAGCAGATGGGTCCAGAGCCATGGTGGAGGAGAGGATAAGGAATATGCTTGATCAGAACGGATGGCTCAGAACACAACCCAAAATTCATTCTAGCATACATTAGTGTGAATCATCTATGTTCTGTACATATGGTGTAGTATATGTTCTTATCGTATCTAGTATCTGAAGGATATAACAGAATCAAGATGAACTTACATAATGTAATACTAAAACATCATCTGCTACTATATAAGATATAGTGATAGGTTATCGTATCATTATTGCCGAAGGATGAGGGTCGGAGGACAGTCAACTTTATCTACGGCTACATAGTTTCTGCCTCGCCAGTCGAATGGCTGCAGGGACTATGTCCTGATCACCATGTCGTACCGTAGATTAATACAAATAGAGCTGGAGCCAAAATACAGAAACCAAAATACAAAATACAGAATCCAATCCCTGGGTTCGTCGAAAATACAAAACACAGTTCTAATTCATATGTATTTTAAGTGTGAGAACGGATGGCTCAGAACACAACCCAACCGGAGAGGATACTCTGAGAGATCCATCTGAGTAGGACGTATACTCTGATAGATCACCTTTACAAGAATGATATCAGTAGTGGGATTGAGTGTTGGAGGAGATATTATCAGAGTATATGTCCTACTCAGATGGGTCTCTCACCGTTACTATTTTTTTCTGACAGCATGGTGGATGTGCTCCGTCAACAGATTCTTGCTCTGAGCCAAAACTTTGCCCCGAAGCTCAAGTGGACATACTTCGTGTAGAGCTCGAGTGAGAGGTTCCTGACAGCATGGTGGTCTCCTTTGTCAAAGTATCCGTGCTCGTCCCACAACCAATGTAGGATGAGCACGGATACTTTGACAAAGGAGACCACCATGCTGTCAGGAACCTCTCACTCGAGCTCTACACGAAGGATGTCCACTTGAGCTTCGGGGCAAAGTTTTGGCTCGGAGGAAGAATCTGTTGACGGAGCACATCCACCATGCTGTCAGAAAAAAATAGTAACGGTGAGAGACCCATCTGAGTAGGACGTATACTCTGATAATATCTCCTCCAACACTCAATCCCACTACTGATATCATTCTTGTAAAGGTGATCTCTTAGAGTATACGTCCTACTCAGATGGATCTCTCAGAGTATCCTCTCTGGTTGGTTGTCGTATCATCATTGCCGAAGGATGAGGGTCGTAGGACAGTCAACTTCATCTACGGCTACATAGTTTTTGCCTCGCCAGTCGAATGGCTGCAGGGACTATGTCTGGATCACCATGTCATAGTCCAATACAATCCAGAGATTGACACAGTACTAATTTATATATGTAGTCCAATACAAATAGTCTAATACGAAAACAACCCAATACAAATAGTCCAATACAAATAAGTACTAATAGCTAATGAGAACCACGCAACTCACGCAAACGCTCAGTGATACGATCACGCAACCACCTCGAATAAGCGGGATCTTTGGCGTGAGAAGAGATGTAGTCCCTTGCAAGTGCTGCATAAATAGAACTCCCGGTCTCACTAGCTATCGGTGCTGGATGAATAGAACTCCCGGTCTCACTAGCTACCTGTGCCACTTCCTTCTTAACTGTAGGAGGAGCCACCTCAGCATTCACTGTTTCCCTCACACGACATGCCGCTCCTCGGGTCATGGGTGCCATCTGGTAAGATCGATATTCACAAATAATATAATTGTAACATAAGCAAGCTAACTAAAGGAACCATCATGTAATTTGAGTACATTTTCGAAAGCAGATAAAGTACAGAAAATTTGATTTTTTTGCCAAGTGTGAGTACGGATGGCTCAGAACACAACCCAAGATTCATTCTAGCATACATTAGTGTGAATCATCTATGTTCTGTACATATGGTGTAGTATATGTTCTTATCGTATCTAGTATCTGAAGAATGTAACAGAATCAAGATGAACTCACATAATGTAATACTAAGACATCATCTACTACTATATAAGATATAGTGATAGGTTGTCGTATCATCATTGCCGAGGGATGAGGGTCGGAGGACAGTCAACTTTATCTACGACTACATAGTTTTTGCCTCGCCAGTCGAATGGCTACAGGGACTATGTCCTGATCACCATGTCGTACCGTAGATTAATGTAAATGGAGCTGGAGCTGGAGCCAAAATACAGTACTACTTCACCATGTCATACCATTTTACTCTCTCACTCTCTCTTCTCCCCCCCTCCGGCGCTCTCACTCTCTCCGGCGCTCTCACACTACTAATTCCTATGTGTTTTAAGTGTGAGAACGGATGGCTTAGAACACAACCCAAAATTCATTCTAGCATACATTGGTGTGAATCATCTATGTTCTGTACATATGGTGTAGTATATGTTTTTATCGTATCTAGTATCTGAAGGATATAACAGAATCAAGATGAACTCACATAATGTAATACTAAGACATTATCTACTACTATATAAGATATAGTGATAGGTTGTCGTATCATCATTGTCGAGGGATGAGGGTCGGAGGACAGTCAACTTTATCTACGGCTACATAGTTTCTGCCTTGCTAGTCGAATGGCTGCAGGGACTATGTCCTGATCACCATGTCGTACCGTAGATTAATGCAAATAGAGCTGGAAAAATCCGTCGCTAACCGGTTACTAGTCCGTCGCTAACTGAGATTGTCACATACACATATGTATATCACAGTTAGATGTATAGATATATACATCTATATAGAAGCACACAATTGATACACTCTAAGGGTCAGCTTTCCAGGAAAAATTTCACTTATTCAGTGACTTTGGTGAAGCGAATGTCCCAAGGATATTCTTAACAAAGAAGGCAGATGAAGAACTCGCACTGTCCTTGAGACAGTGAACATATACACCATGAACCCAAACCCCATATTCATATTTACTAATCCAAACACCACCAAACTAATGGATAACACCCAATATGGATAACACATTATTTAGCCAATATATAAACTCAGATGAATTTGATAAGCAAAGCCCCCCGCCGTCTCCGACAAAAGCCCGTCGCCCCAAGCCCGCCGCCCAGCCCCCGACGCCCCCGCCCCAAGCCAAGATCAAACTATTATCGGCAGTATGGCACATATGGCGTGAGCGAAATAGAAGAGTTTTTGAAGGCATATCCACGACTATTCATGGGATTTTAAACAACATTGATACGGATGCTAACCTCATGGGAGGATAACAGCATGTAGTGCTTATAGCTTGTAGTGTATTGCTATGGGTTGTAACCAGTAGTCTTTTCTTTTTTTGAATAAAAGTACCATTTTCTTCAATATATATATATATATATATTTAGACTTGTAAAGAAATCTTCAGGATTCGAGCAAAGTAGTTCGGTTGCATATATATATGAAGAGTGCTTATGGCTGTGCGTCGGTTGCATATATATATGTGTGACAGTTCAATAGAAGAGCAGGGAATGGACTCATGCTAAGTTTGAATAAATTTTAGAGACCACATGAAATCGGAAGTGAGCCTTAGCCACTTGACCCCCGCAGCCCCGCCACCCACAACCCCCCGCCCACCACAGCCCCCCGCCGCCCAGCCCCCGACGCCCCCGCCCCAAGCCCGCCGCCCAGCTCCCGATGCCCCCGCCCCAAGCCCGCCGCCCAGCCCCCGACGCCCCCGTCCCAAGCCCGCCGCCCAGCCCCCGACGCCCCCGCCCCAAGCCAGCCGCCCAGCCCCCGACGCCCCCTCCCCAAGCCCGCCGTCCAGCCCCCGACGCCCCTGCCCCAAGCCCGCTGCCCCCCGCAGCCCCGCCACCCACAACCCCCCACCCACCGCCGTCCCCCCATCGTCCAGCCCCCAACGCCCCCGCCCCAAGCCCACCGCCCCCGCTGCCCCTACGATACCACGAGAGAGAGAGAGAGATAGAGAAGGGATTACCTTCGGGAGAGAGAGAGGAGAGGACGTCGACGTCGATCACCGAAGCCGCGGGAGAGAGAGAGAGAGAGGAGAGAGAGTGAATTTGGGAGGAATACGAAAAGTTTCTCCCGCCGTTTCAATTTAAGTCTGGAACGTATATTTAGCGACGGACATCCGACGAATTTTTATCCGTCGCCCGTTAGTCGCTCTTTTTGATACTTGCCGACTGAATATCCGTCGCTACGTAGTCGAAGAATTGTTCCGCCAATTCTCCCCACAATTTTTGCCAAATAATCGACTGCATAGCGACGGCTGAATATCCGTCGCTATATCTCCGACGCCCTAGCGACGGATGTGCGACCTTTCCTCCCCCTAAAAAATAAAAAATGTAACGGCTTGTCGTCGATAATCCGTCGGCTAGTTGCCACAAAGCCGTCGCTAACGCCGACGGACGATATCCGTCGCTAAATTTCTGTCGCTAATTTACTGTATTTTGGTAGTAAACAGTGATCGTTTCAGACAAATGTAGCTCTTTGTTCACAATTACCAGTATGTTGAAATACTGGTCCACTATCAGTCTGCATGCAGGTGCAATATGCATCGAGATGGATAATCTGAAGCGATAGCCCAAGCCTCATCCTCAGGAGCAGAAATCAGAAGAGATGCCAAGAGATGACATCTGTTGCAAGAGTTAGTTTTGTATATAAAGGGATGTAATGTATGGGAACATGATCATTGTAATCTGTAAAGTTCTGAGAGAATGTAACATTGTATCAGAGAGAATCGAGAGCTTGTAATCTGTTGAAATGAAATTAATAAAGAGAATTGTTTCTTGTTACCATTGTGTTCAATGCTTGTATTCTGAAATATGTCCGCTGCTGTTTCAATTATCTGCAATATGTTCTGCTGCGTATTGTCAATCTTGTCTTGCTTCAGGTCTTGGCCTTGTGCAAGTGCAACTTAGGCTTGCATGGCATCACGCCTTAGCGAGGACGATCGGTCTCAAAGAGTCCGAAGCGAGGACGAAAGGACTCTGCGGGATCGGGACGTGACAGATATTATTTTGTGTATTGTGGGAGGAGAAATGCCAAGTAGGTATATGATCACACCCATATTGTTCGTGATTATCGTTAATAGCACACATACACCTCACGTATGTCGTGCTAGATCCTATCGTTTAATAGCCATCTTTATATGTGCTAGATTACCCTATCCTGACCACACATTGTGTCATTTTCCGTTCCCGAAATACGTAAATTTTTACTTTTTCTCCGTCATCCGATCGACTTACAAATTTTTGTCCGACGTGTCATTCATTGATACAAGTCTATGTCTTACGTTCCAATCGATTATCGAAGAACACTTGTATCAACATACCGTCATACAAATTTTCAATCGAGTCTCGGTACTATCCCGTCCATTACGAAGAATTATTCTATAATTTACGCAATGTGTCGATAAAATCCATCGTACAAGGGGTATAGCATATATTACTCAAATCGAGTCATTCATCGTATAGGTGGTATGACATATACCACTCAGAAATCATTGTCATGCCCTGGTCCCGTAGGACCGAATCGTCCTCACTAAGGCGTAATGCCGCGTGAGACTAGATTGCGCTAACGCAAGGCAGGTTCCATAACGGTCGATTACAGGCTAAGCGACGGGGGTCGTCGCACAGAAGTCCCAAGCAGAAATATTGAATAACACCAGCAAAAATTTGAAGCAAAACACAAGCCATTCAAATAGCTCTTTATTGATATTGAAACAAAGGAACCAACATCGAAGTTAAACAATTCAATCAAAAGTCCAAGGACGTAAAGCCGTGCTCTGATACCATTATGTCACGCCCCGATCCCGTTGAACCGATCGTCCTCGCTAAGGCGTGATACCGTATGAGCCTAGATTGCGCTTGCGTAAGGCAGGTTCCATAATGGCCGATTACAGGCTAAGCGACGGAGGTCGTCGCACAAAAGTCCCAAGCAGAAATATTGAATAACACCAGCAAAAATTTGAAGCAAAACATAAGTCATTCAAATAGCTTTTTATTGATATTGAAACAAAGATTACAATGTGGCATGAGGCCATAATTATAATTGCTCAAGCTCACTTTTCTCTCTGTTTACAATCACTCTGCTCTCTCTTATCTCTCAGTACAATTTGACGAGTTGATTCGAACAAACTAGAAACAACGCACACCAGATTGGGATTGTACAAGTACAAAATACAAAAAAAATGATTGAGTAGGAAAAACTGAATCGAAAAAAAGTTAAGGTGTAGAATATATGGATAACTCAATCGAGAAAATTAATATGAATCATATACGAAAAGTTAGCACGATTGGATGATAGCGTGCATGAAAATGATTCGAATTTTGAGAATGACTCTAAGGATTGGAATAGGTGTTGCTCGATGATTTGATTTAGCATAGTCCGATGCATTTTGAGAAAATATGTTACTCGATGACTTAAGATAGACGGATGAACATATGTGATTATGGGTTTGAACGAATTGATTATATGAATAGTCGAGAATTATTGATCAAATTTTGTTCTTGAATATAGAGGAGATTGTCGTATGCCAATTCGGATGATAGCATCAGTTGTACGACTCAAAATTCGTTGCAAAGGAAGATCATCAGGTTATGCATATCATCGATGGTATTGAGGCGTATCAAAGATCGATGTACGATAACTCGTGGTACTCTAATTCGGGGAATGACGATCGTGTAAAGTGTTATTATTTTGGATGGATGCTATACTTGGGATTTTGATTGAAATGAATGCTTGGATGAAAATGCTTGTGTCTTCATTTCTTCGATGATAACCACAACGTCGACGAACTTGTCTTGCGCGAGCGCAACTCCAGCCTCGCATATGCGTCACGTCAAATTTGGGGTGATCGTTTCGCATGAGCGCTGACATGGTGATTCATGTCGCGGGAATGATCGAACTCGGGAGATCAGGGCACGAAAATTTGGATTGCTTCGACTTGTGGTTTGATACGAAGGTGAATTCGAGGATTAGTCGGACTTGTGATTGACAATTACGTAAATTTGAGGATTTAGTAGATCCAATCTGCGTATCGAGAATGAATTAGTCTAAACTCAAGGCAAGAGTTATGCTCTAACGAAGAAGATTATCCTACGGAAGCGTTAGCATGGTAATTTCATGTCTCCCACAGGTAATCAGACTTACGTGAGATTGGGGCATGACATATTGTTATGCTAGACGACCTTGTAATCAAATACGTAAATTATGATAAGCGACTTAGGGAATATGGAATGAGGATTATGGTTTAGTGACAATTCGTGTCGTAGCATGCTTTACTTGGGAAGGATAGATAGGTGGATTATATCAAATGTGTTCGAAGAGATAGACTACGCAAATTGCTTGTTGGACGAACGATATTGACATGTCGAGGAATTGGTTGAATAAACTTACGATAGGATGGCTTTGCTGAATGACTCGGACCCCTTGGACTAAGTGTTGCAAGTGCGAATATGAGGAATCTATGCTTGAAGTTTAGAAATCGGAGTGATACGAGCTTGGGTAGAAAACCCGTATTATCAACTTTAGTTTGACCTTAGGATTGGGGTCAGTATTGATATTATTGTTGGGGAACTATGATTTCAATACTGACATTGACTTAGCCTGGAGAGATGGCCTAGCGGTTAGGCGAGACGTCCATGTTTCGAGAGGTAACATCGGTACGATTGATCTTGAGGATTGATAGGATTGGGGAATGGTATTGATGGATAGAATTATTCATAAGTATGGAAACAATACTCACGAGACTCGGCTGAAATACATATATTTTAGAGACGCCTGAATATGTGCACAATCCGACTCGAGTGAAAATAGCGAATTCTCTATCACGGGGCTTGTTTGAAATGTATTATTTTGGGGACGCCTAAAATATGTGCACGACCCATACTAAGTGATACGTTGAATTCAAGTGAGAATAAAGGAACGGAAGGGTATCGAGGATTTCAAAATTATGGGTTTCAAAGAAAAGATTGATGGTAGTGCGATCGTTGGATTTGAAATGAAATTGAATATTGATTGAGGCATTGATGCAAGTCAGGTTTCTGTGATTGGTTAAGGCGAAGCATGTGCGAAAGTCATTGGATGTTATCAAGTTATAAGTCGATAAGTGTACTCAGTAAGTTTTGAGGATGAAACTTTTTCTGAGTGGTGTATAATGTAATGTCCCGTCCCGCTCAGCTCAATCGAAGGAATCGAAATGCCAACGACGTTCAGACTTAGCCATGCAACGGCTGCTCGAAGACCCGCTCGGTCGAGGTGACTCCTCGCTCAGGTGGGTGGCTTCGGTAAACTTGCCTCAGCTTGGCCTTCACACTAATAAGATGAAAGTTTTTAACTGCACAAGTAGGCTTGATAATAAAAGAGACGCATCCACATAGCTAAGGGAATAATCCCAACTTGGGTCAGACTGAGTTAGATATGGAAAGGTCCTACGGTCGGCTTAGAAATGTTGTACGATGTGCTTTTAAAATGACACTCGGTCCTTCGTCCTGTTGCTTGGAAGAAGAAAAGTTGGTTTAAGTTGCCACAAAGTTATTAACTTAGCCTAAGTCATAGGCGTCGCACGCATAAATACTTGATAAAGCATGCACAGTCCCATCGTTCGATATTGGCATAGCCAAAGTGTCTTTTAAGTCTTAGTGCATATTTATATGATGCAAGACTTGGCATAGCCTCTGCTCATCCTAACGGTTAAGTTGTTGCACGATTAAGTTAGGCAAAAGTTATGTCGATTTATCGAAGTCGTTCTATGCACTGTCCTACGCTTTTTGTGGTTGTTAAGTCACCTAGTCCCACGATCTCAAGGCTCGTCTCATATAAAGTATGACTTGGGCGATAGTGTCACATGGAACACAAGTCGGTTTAAGGCACAAGCCACAGTTGGTTAAATGCAAAGTTAGCCACGATCTACAGCACATAAAGAACACGTTTTGTTAAAGTTATGCTTGAAGGCTATCAATTAGCCATTCATGAGTTGAGTCAATAAGAGTGGAAACACTAAAAACATGTCGGGACTATAGATCAGTCGTCGAAAAAAAATATGTCGAGACTGTAGGTCAGTCGCCGAGAAAAAATATGTCGGGACTGTAGGTCAGTCTTCGAGGCAACCCTGGTTTGGACTCTGTAAAAAAGTATAAAAAGTAAAAGAAGTAAAGCAAGGGAAACTAAGTTGTGATGGTTAGGCTATGTATTTACGCTGAGTCTAGAAGTTCTCGTAGGTGCGTGGTCATGGACAACTTGTCGACAAGGTTTCGTGCCCTCAATTCTGTAGCCTGGGGCCACAGGACCGTATCGGCCTAGGAGCGAAGCAAGGTAGTTAGGTAAGAACACGCTGCCGGTGATTCGAGGACTTGAACAGGACTAGCTACCCTTAGCTGTAAGGGTCTCATCTGCACCACCTACATGTCCAAGATGGCTTGAATTGCCATTGACCTTTCATATAGATAAGTTGGCATGCTGAGCGGCAATCCGCATACACGGTATCGGTCGAATGAAAGAAAGTGCAAGCACGGCATGAATGGAATAAAGATGGTATGCACGATTGCAATACAAGTCTTAAGAAGCCTAAGATTTGTCTATAGAAAGACGCATGCTTCAGCACGAAATGTGGTGTCGAGTGTTAAGTCGTTGGCATAGAGTTGCATAAGTCAGACTTGAGTCGTTTCGAGTTAAGTCGAGAAGGGCCGTAAGGCAAGTTTGGTTAAATCATGCTAAGTTGCGAGGCACGGCCTCGATGTTGAAGCACAAACCAAGTCGATGACATGAATCATGTTGTTGCGTCCCAAAGTATAGGCCATAAGGCAAGCACGAGTCGGTATATTGATGTTGTAAGCACGAGAATGGTTTATAGGCAAGGATAAGGAAGTTATCGGTGCGATAGCACGATGATGGTCTAGAGACACAAATAGGCCAGGCGTCTATGACCTAAAATCGATCCTAAGGCAAGAATAGAAAGACAATCATAAAGGGATTATGTTGTACAAAGTAAATGAACGTGTCGATTTTATATGGATGGGCGAGAAGCTCACACCACCAGTACAGTTGAGTACTGACATCCACACAGTTTCCATGTGCAGGCTCAGGTAGAAGCTCGTTGGCACGGAGCTCGCTTGGATGCGTTGAGGCACGAAGTTCTTTGGTGTCTCGAGGCGTACAGTCGTATGGACTAGACTTATACGGGATATAATGTATGGACATCGCCTATCTGAAGCATCCGCTGGCTCGTCAAATTATACTTAGAGATAAGAAAGAGCAGAGTGATTGTAAACAGAGAGAAAAGTGAGCTTGAGCGATTGTAATCATGGCCTCGTGCCATATTGTAATCTTTGTTTCAATATCAATAAAGAGCTATTTGAATGACTTGTATTTTGCTTCAAATTTCTGCTGGTGTTATTCAATATTTCTGCTTGGGACTTCTGTGCGACGACCCCCGTCGCTTAGCCTATAATCGGCCGTTATGGAACCTGCCTTACGTGAGCGCAATCTAGGCTCACGCGGTATTACGCCTTAGCGAGGACGATCGGTCCTACGGGACCGGGGCGTGACAATCAAGTCATTTCCTTCGCATCATACTCGGTATGAACCAACAGTCTATTCTGACTCACGATTTCTGCAGTGATAATGCTGATCACAACCGTAACTTTTGATTAATCAAAATTCGACACAATTTGGCCAATGTATTAATTTGCCAACACAAGTCCAGTGCACAATCGAACCAATTCGTTTCTATCGATTTATGATTTTAGTTCCAACCGTTGTACCTCGTGCAACAATTTATTTCTGAATCCGTTGCACCTCATGCAATAATTTATTTCTGCATTCGTTGTACCTTGTGCAACGATTCATTTTTGACATTCATTTCTGATATCCGTTGCACCTCGTGCAACAATTTATTTCCGACATCCGTTGCACCTCGTGCAACAATTTATTTCCGACATTCAAAGATAATGCTCGAATCCGTTCAACACATTCGATATTAACTTTTATGTTCATTCACAACATCATTGCATTTCATGTAACAAAACATCTCGCAACTTTTGTTATATCGATGCAACCAACATTTCTCATACCAACTTGCTGCATTGAACAACAAACATCTTAATTTATATTTCACAACTTGTTGCACTTACAGCAACGATATTTCATGGCTCGTTGTACTCAATGCAATAAATGTTTCACGACTTTTTCAGCAAACATCATGTAATTTTCAAAACACATGCGACAAAATTATACAACTTGTATTAGACTTATTGTATGGAACATCCAGTGCGGTATCGAGTAGAGTCAAGACTGATTTAATTGTGGTATGCAACTTTTTGGAATTGAAACGAAGTAAGCGTCTTGAGAAAATTGAGCCTAGAGCTCTGATACCACTTTGTCATGCCCCGACTCGGGAAATCGTTCGTCCTCGCTTGATTTTATCGAATCGATCGTCCTCGCTGGACGTGATGTCATATGAGTCTGGAGTTGCACTCGTACAAGGCAAGATGACAGGTTCTCAAAATGGTTATATTTGATTTAACATTTAGCAGCGGAGAGTATACGAAACAATTCTCTTTATTCGATAAAAAGCGAAATTACAAAGGCTTTGAATAGCCCAATTGAATCGTGCCAGATTGGCTTACAACACTCAAGTTTTCTCTTGCCCACAAAGGATTTTACTATTCCATACATCATGTCTTTTATATCTCAGTCGCATCATCTTGTTGCAAGTCCGAGCGTCAATACGGTCGCACGCCTCAAAATGCTACGACATTCCATGCCTCAGCGCGTTCAAGCGAAGATCTGCCGCAAGCAATCAATTTCCTGCATCCTGCAAGCAATCTGGTGGAGGATCAGTATTAATCCTCTCGCGTACTTATATTGACCCACTTTACTAAACCGACATTAAGTAGATATATGAATCATGCAGCTTAACTTGTGATCTTTCTATATTTGCCGTAGGATGAGTTTTATGACATATTCGAAAGCAGTAAAGCATGTTATCATGGCAAGCATGTTATGTTTGATTCATGTAAGCAAACGGGCAGGCAACATATAGCAATCTCGTATTTGTCTCGTGACGCGACTTCTTACCAACATCGACGCACTCACCCTTGCTCCGACGTAAGGTGAATACGCCTACCATCTTTTTCTGTCATATTATAAGTGATCTCTGTGCAGGATCTCTGTGTGCTTGCACTTTCAGCCCACCGTTCTTTAAAGCTATATGAAGGTCGTTGGCGTCTCCGCGCCAGAATAGACTAAATTTCTTTCTCAAATCGGGTAACCCAATACCCTCCCCATTCGAGATGCTAGCTCGTTTCGGAAGACGTCGAACTTACCATCATTGTGGTTCAACACATCGATAATCGATCGCAAGTCATCTTACAGATGTGTGTCCTCAAGATTAACCATCCCTCCTAGGCCGAACGTTCCTGGTGCCCCGGCCAATAACCGTTCGAGGAAAATCACCACACCCGTGCATGGGCAATATCTCAAGTCCATTCGACCATGCAACGCGCGTCTTACTCAAACAACCAAACATAGTCTTGAGTCCGAAACTCAGACTTCGCGTCACCTCGTATTTCTCCTTCTTTCAATGTTCTCACTCTTTCTTTCTTTTCACTATTTCTTTCTCTTTCTTTCTCTTTCTATGTTCTCACATTCTTTGTACGATTTTGTTCGATGTTTCAATCGTCTCGATTCAATATCCGAGTGAACGACCTGAAGGTCCCAAACATTTTATCGTATTGTACCGCATTCAAAAGTTATTCGATATCTTTCGGCTCGTGCATTCGATGTACGCCTCGATTCGATCCTTTAATGTGCTAGACTTATGTTCATTTCCTCCGACTCATGCACTGAGGCACGCCTCGATAGGGTATTCAATGTTCTACGGCTCGTGCACTAAGGCACTCGCGTCGATACATTCTTTCAATATTCTAGCCTTCTAACTCGTGCGCGAGGGCACGAACGACTCATGCACTGAGGCACTCGTCGATACAGTTATCGCATGTTCTTCTGGCTTGCGTACCGAGGCGCTCGCCGTTGCGATATTTCTATGTTCATTAAGCGACTCGTACATATGATGTACGTTTTAATTTCAATTGTTATATCTTAGTGTTCGACACGCACTATGTTCATCTCTCGATCGAGTGACTCGATAGGTTGACTTAACATACAACGGTATATTTTACTTAGGCATGAAGGAGTAGAAAAGAAGGGTCAAACTCCTCCCACCTTAAGCCGATATGCCTTGTCGTTTTGCCGAGCCGATGCGGCTCGATTTCATGACTTTGTTGTACGGACAACTCTTCTGACTTAGCCAATCGATTCACTTCGTGCTTTGTTGAATTATCCGACCGATTTGGCTTATTGTGGTTATGACTCAGTCCGTTGTGAGGCGATAATTTGGTTTTGCAGACTCCGTTGCAAACAAGGCAAAATGTCGACCTCTTATATTCTAACGTAAAAGCATAGCCTGCACACGAAACCAACTAAAATCAATATTCGTTCGAATCGGACTTGTACGTTGCATCGATTCAATTTCTTAGAATCTTCGAACCGACTCAATGCTATCGGGCCAACTTAACACTTGCATCGATCTTACTCGATGCATTACTCGGGTCAATGTAACTCTTGCATCGATTCGCATCGATACATATTTTGGGTCAACGTAACTTTTCGAGTCAACGACTCAGCATAATGCACCATGCGGAGCAGGACATTACAGTATTGATGTCATGAGAGAGTGAGCAGAGGGATCATATGAGAAAGGTTTTCTTTTCCTTCTTTTATTTCCACCCTTTTTTTAAAGTTTGTAACGGTAGGACGAGAGAACGGGTGGATGCGGGGAATACTTTGCAAAGTAGGATTTGTAACGGTCGAATAAGATTCATACCATATCCAAGTCCAAAGCCATGTGAATAGCTTCCTTGTGCAAGTTTAAGTGGATCAGGGGATTTTAGTAGATCCCACACTTTTCTGCTGGGGATTGAGTACATCTGGATCATAAATGAGTAACATGTCTTAGAAGTTAGGAGCGGTAAGATTAGATATTAGTTTTTAATTGCGACGCTTCTGTAGAGTTGCATTAAGGACGAGAAGCAATAAAACGAATCCGATGGATAGATTCTAACTGCAAAAAAGACTCAAAGTAAAAAATAGTCCTTTTTTGATTTGTTTTGATTTTTTTAACTTGATACCATCAACTATTGGCAATTCTTAAATTGAAACCCTCAGCTAGTTCGTTGTTATTTTTTATGTTAAAATAATAAATAGTAAAAACCCTAAACTTCCCCTCCCACCCTAACACCACCTTCCCTCACACGCCCCCCCCCCCCCCCCCCCCCCCCCCCCCCCCCCCGCTGCTGCTGATGTCGTCGTCATCGTTGCCGCATGCTGCCCCCGGAGAGAGACGGAGCGTTTCCGGAAAGAGGGGGGATGGGGATATTTTTGTCATTTACATTTTTTTTAACACTAGTAGGGTACTAAGTTATAAATTATAGTTGAGGTATCAAGTTGATGTATATCAAAGTTTAGAGTATCAAGTTAAAAAATGAAATAGTTGTGGATATCAATTTACAATTAAAAGCCTTTTGTTTTGAATTATAGAGTTTGTATCTTTTGTTCTTTTGGTTTTCGGACTTGGGTTTTTGTTTCGTCAATGAAAGACCCAAAAGAATTGGGATAGAGGCAATGTTGGTGGTGTGCATTTATGTACAAATGGAAGTTGCCAATGTTTTCGCAGTTGAATGGCTTTAGTAGATCAGCACACCGTACTTTGCAGAATTCTTCCTCACCTGTGTATTTACACTATTGAGATATATACATCAAAACCGTCAAAAGTTCTAATTTGAATTCCTCATTGATGGACATTAGTCAAACTGACTAACTCGAACATCAGCATATCGCACAGTATATAAGATAAACACAGCCCTATCGGCACTATAAATGAATTTATGTTGCGTTTGGTTCACTGAAATGTAATCGTAATCGTAATGGAATTGGATTTGTAATGGAATTGTGTTTGTAATGTAATAGAATTACAATTACATTATCATGTTTGGTTGGAAGATATAATTAAACCATGCAATGTAATACCAATTACATTCAAGTGTTTGGTTTAACATGTAATGTAATCGAATAATAAATATTATTTGTATTATTTTGACAAATATACCCTTAATATTTATATGTATATTTTTTGGCCAAATTTACTATTTATAATTAATAAAAAATATATTCGGTAACCAAATAAAATAAAATATCACATCGTATCATGTAAAAAGTCACATATTTGCAACTAGGGTCGTCTGTAAGCTCATGGGAGCATGAGACGAACTCCCTGTATAGGGTCCACATATAATGTTAAAAAAATAAGTAATTAAAATAAAAATAAATATAACAACAATAATAAATATTGCAGCCAAAAATTAACTAAGGACCTATAGTATGTAAGTCTAACCCCTTCACCAAAAAAAAATGAGTTGAAAATAGTCCATGGTACACCCTTGTTCTATACTTAGATACTCCCATGTTGGTCTAGAACAGGATTGCATCTATTTGCGTCTATTATACACCCATTAGTTCTACACAAATCTTAATTTTGGTGTATTTTCAAGGATTATGTGATCGAATTTTATGAATTATAAACCATAATTGCGATAGCTTCCACACCTATTAGCAGGTCCATAGGAAATTTAAAAATAATATTGGTCCTCAACATCAACAATCAAATATCTTTCCTTCTTTCCTGTATCATTCATCAAGTCAAGTGCCCCCAATTCTCCCAAATTATTCCCCAAAACCCTAAAAACGCCCCCTTCCTTTTGCAGAAGAAATGGCGTCGGCCAAGGGCGACGCTGCCGGCGCCCCCCCCGCCGTTCCTCGTCCGACGGACCCGATAGTCCTCGTGTTCTGCGACGTCCTCTCCCGCGTCCCCGCCGGCGAGATCGAGTCCGCCCTGACCCTCACGGGGCTAAAGCCCCTCCCTTCCCACGTGGAGTCCGTCCTCCGCCTCTTCTACTCCCACCCCGCCTCCGCCGTGAAGTTCTTCCGGTGGTCCTGGCTCTACACGAAGCACTCCCATGTATCAGAGGAGGAGGCGACCAAAGGTGATGGAGGCAGCAGAGGAGGCGGCGGCAGCCAAAGGTTAGTGGAGACATCGGAGGAGGAGGAGGCGGCGGCGGCACCGGAGGGGGCGGGTGGCGGCGGCGACAGCGGAGGGTGAACAAAAAGGAGTGAATTTTTTTCTTCGGGATCCTGATCGGGATTTTATGGGTTACGAAATTTTTTTAGAAGAGTTGATTTTTTTTTTAAAAGAGTAAAATTATAATTTAAGGTTCGAGGATGTAATGTAATTAGAATTACATAAATTTTATAATGTAATTGATTTGAATAGGACTAGATGTAATGTAATCAAGTTTGTAATTGCTATTGCTATTACATTACATCTAGAGAAAATTTGTCCAACCAAATATCTGAATTGGGATTATGTCACAATGTTGATTACATTACGTTGTCTAACCTTATGAACCAAACGAAGCCTTAGTTCGTCTCCACATGAAAAAGTTGCCCAAATAATTTTCTACATCACAACTTTCGAAACATGAATTGACAATAGCTCTGTACACCTAGATAGGTGTTGCGCTGAATATGTAATGAATTAGCACCTGTAATGTTCTAGTTAAAATGCAATCACCAAACATCATAGTACCACTTTGAGATTACAATAGTTCATATATACTAAACATTTGATTACTACATACAAAATTTGGCAGGTCATGGATGAAAAAGAAGATACATTTCATCAAGATCCAGGTATACAAGTTTTTATTCAATGGTTGTATTGGCTAGGAAATAACACTACTAGTTAGCACACATACCACTTGCATCTACGAAAAGTAGGATTGTATCAGATCCGCAATTGCCTTCATCAGATGCTCAACATCACATCCTATATACTGAAAACTAAAGAACAAAATGGCAAGCAGGCATCTTGTCGCAATTAAAACTTGTGACCAGCCAATGGATGTTCTATGATGTGGCCTTTTGCTGATTGGGTGCCAGATTAACTTGAGAAGACGAGCCTGATCGAAAAGGTTATCTTATGATGGTTCAAGCAGATAACTTTGGGTAGTTCTACCTCTTTACAACCGACTACTTGCAGAGAAACCAAACAGAAAATCCTTCAATTGGTATAGCGGTTCTCAGACTGGCCGTCGAGTAACACGAGTAGAAAGAACTGCAAGTGGATATCAGTACTTACATTAACATATATCTCATAATAAATTACAGTAAAATGAACTCTTGAGACTCACCTTCATTTAAATTGAAAGAACGCTTTCGAGCGAAAATATCTGTTGGATCTAAGTGTTGCTTGGAAAGAATAATTTGCTCCAAGCATTCTCTTCTACAATAAACAGTACCAAATCATTGTTAATTGCACTGACAAGATATGCTACCAATTATTACCAGAAAGATGATTAGATTGAGTTGTCTGGCCCCATAGGCAGAAACCATCTACAGAGTCATTTGTATGGAGTGGCTTTTGGAAGATCCACGTAGGAACTGTCAGAGACTATATATTGGAAATGTTGAGATTCTTTCATTAGGCTCTTGGTCAAATATATATATGAAGAGCTACTCTGCCCAACGTGGAATCAAAGAAGAGAATACTAGGACAGCTAGGAATGATAAAGATAAATTATACAATAACTACTCTAAACCACCCCACCCGTCCCTGTGACCCGAGAGTGTCAAGGAAGTGCAGTCTTTGGGGAAACAATCCCTCGTGGCCGCTTGAGGGTGCCAAAGGAGTGGCCTTTTGGGAAACAATTCCACAGGGTGGTCTAAGGGTGCCACATGAGCATTGGTTTTCGGGAAACAAACCATCAGGGGTGGTCCAAGGGTGCCATGAGATTGAGTTTGGTGAGACAATTCACTTGCAGTACCCTGAGGGTGCCTCATAAAATGTGCTTTGAAAAACAATCCCCAGGGCTGGCCTGAGGGTGCTACGGCCAGGGTGCACGTTCGTTGAGAGGTTGGGGATGAGGTATTAGTCGTTGGATTAGGCAGACAATGGGGCATTCACAGCTGGCTATGGTCATAGCATTTGCTCCAACAAATGTTGGGTGTGTCGTAGAGGTTGCAACATGCAATTGACTAGTTAGGATCGAAAAAAGGTCTAAGGGGTATTGGATGTTGGAGGAGACCGGAGCAGCTTGGTTGGTCGGGGCACAGTGGAGGAGATTTGTCAAGGTAAGTTAGGAAGACTTACACAGGTGGAAGCTTGAAGTCTAAGTCGACAGCAGTGAAATATGCGGCTAGAAAGCTCGAAAATGAAGTCGAAGTCAATGAGGTGTCGAGGATTGCGTGTGTCAGAGTTGAGATTGGGTATCGAAATGCAGGGAGAGGGGCCATGATCGAGGGCCTGTCAGCAGTGTAGCTGGTTGAAGAAAAATATATGGTCGAGTGGTTAGCATGATGCAGGTCAGTGCTGACTTGTGACGACTGGTAATCTTGAAGGAAATAGAGGATTAGCAAGGAAGAGGCAGTAGAAGTTGAGTATAGTGGAGGGGCTGCAGCAGTCGACTGGAAGAACATTGATGGAAGAGGAGGAATCAGCACAGGGGCTTATCGATCCATTGGATCACAGTGGTTAGAGATTCTCCCTGTGTTGGCTCGCAGTCGACCAATGGTGAAGAGTCTTGTGGTGACCAGAGGCCGATGATGACGATGTACATGCACATGTGTGGACAAGCGGCCATGAATAGAGGAGATGGAATTGGGTCTGGAAAAGAAACAAGAGAGATCTTTTAGAGTGGAGAGGAAGACTCAATGTAGGTATTATGGAGATCTAGTTGGTGGACAGGCTATCTTTTAGAGTGGAGTGGAGATGATGATGAACATGGGAATAGGTTTTGGTTGTGGTTAGGGTTGATGTGATGGAAGGGAAAAGGAGAAGGTGAGATCTAGGTCTAGGGTTTCATGGTAGGACCGTAGGAGAAAGGAGGATCCAAAGGCATGGGAAATAATTAGGATTTGGATGAAGGGATAGGCTGGTTGCTAGTTTAGGTGTGTGGTGGAGCCCTAAGGATTAGGATTAACCTAGCTCTGATACCATGCTAGAGAGACTGCATTTTGGAGATGTTGAGACGTTTTCAATTAGGCTCAAAGCCAACCATATATAAGGAGAGTTATGTAGGGGGCTAGCTGATCTAACGGTAGCCTAAAGAAGAGAAAAGACTTAGTATCACTATAGGCAATAAGATGAAGTATGCAATGACACTATCTTAAAAGTAACATGACCAGCTAAAAATAGATAAACCACGTCTTGTAAGTCCACCTGAAAAAGATACTAGCTAATATGTTTAATTCTGACTTGATCCCTCTTTATTAGGATGGTTGCATAAATTTTTTTTCCGATGGACAACCTAGTTAATGTGACAACCAGTCTAAGTTAAAGGCAGATGCTTGCACATGAAAAACATAGACATGCATGATACAGCTAACAAGCTAACAATAGATAGAAGGTGGTGCACTCACCAAATTATGCTTAGGTTTATGTAAGATTCAACAAGGAGCAGTATTTACTAGTTACCTTGCCCAAGAGGGAACGTATTTACGTTCACGCATCATTTCCTCGTCACCACCTTCGTCGTCAGAATCTCTGTATGGAGTCATCTCATATGAGTGCATGTCCTGATTTGCTTCTGAGATGTAGATCTTTGCCTCTTTCAAACCAGCTGCATTGTCAGCCACCTTCAACAATGGGCATCAATTAAAAAGAATTAGTTGGTATGCCACCTAATTAACTCAGAATAATGCAACATAACATATATTTGAGCTCGGATATCTTTCTATTTCTAGAAATATATTTTGGTACAAAATGGACTTGGTATCCGAAGGGGTAGTAGTTGTCTCAATAACCAAAGGTTGGACTATTGTATATAGCTAGTGTTCAACTACGGAGTGAGTGCGACGGGCGCTATTTGAGAAATCGTAAAAGCCCGGGAGGAATCGATGCATCGATACGGGACTGTCTACAGCCAAACCATTATCACCAAAATATTGTCAACATACTGCCAATATATTGGCCAATGCACCATTGGTTCTACCAAATTCGGGGGGAGGTTGGGTTCCAGAAACCCCACAGAGTATACTGGCAGCATATTGCTAGTATACCGCTGGAGTCGGTTGGTCTTTTCTATATGTGGTTCAGATCTAAAGAGATGTCTATAAACGATTAAGATTGCTCCTAACTTTGGTGAAAGTGGGGAGATCTTATTTAAGGACCCCCATCAGCCTTGGGACTTGTTGAACAAGAAAAATGAGGCTTACAAGAGATGGTTCTTAAAGGCCATTAAGGGAGTCATCAAGAGGAAGGAGAGTGCTCGGTCATCTATCTCAATGAGGGAGGGTTTCGCGCTATGGTATTGTGTGTGTAGTACTTGTAAGATTCTCTTATTGATTCAATAAGTCATTTCTCTCCTTGCCTCGTAGAGTAGGCCGAGATTAACCGAACTACATTAAATATTGTGTTTGTGCGTGTTGTGCTATGTATTTAGTTAATTGTGTGCCTTGTTATTTTACTCATCGTCGCTAAGGTTATTTTTCGTGTCGCTTCTGTATGTGTGCACAACATGAAGAGTCTGATGGTTGAGCCCTTTGGTATGGGATGAGAAATTTCAGGTTTGGAACCAAGGGAACAATAAGTAGCTAGTCATAATCTCAAAAGAAAATTATTACTCGATATGCATTGGTCAAAAGGAAAATATATAACAGTGCATGCGACACAGAACTAAGGTTCACAGTATTGATATCGGAATCGGTTTCAGACACTTCCTATGAGTATCGGTATTGCCAATTTGAGCAGATTGGTTGTTTTGAATCGGAGTATCAGGTTTTTCGTTTCTGAAAGCCAAAAATGGTTTTTAGAAAAGTTTTTAAAAAAAGGTAAAAATATATATTTGATACATTTACATATAATTTTATATATTATATGTTGTTTCTCATAAGTTTTAAATAGAATAATATTTCACTTGCAATATATCATACTATTCATAGTTCGCAGTATCGGACGATACCGATCCGATACGGCCGATACTGATACGGTTTGGCATATCCCGATCCGATACCGACCGATACCCGATACGAACCGATACCGACATTGGAGGTCTCTTTTTCGGTCAATTCGGCAAAAAAAAAAGAACGAAAAAGACCAATCAATAAGGACGTAAAAGCATAGAAAGGTTATAAAAGCATATAACAGAAGAAAACTTATCTATATTATGTAAATCAATCGGTAAGGGTGACTACTATTTCATTCAATTTCAAAAATACTAAGAAACAACACTGAAAATATTAAAATTATGCCTAAATGTATAAAATATATTTTCTAAAATGTTAATAATTTATTAATAATTATTTGTTTTACGATAAAAATAAATCTGATACTCCGATCCGAAACCTCCGATACTGCCGATACCGTCGATCTCGATACTCATAGGTATAGTCCGATACCGATTCCGATACTTTGAACCTTGATACTATTATTTAGTTACTTGCATTTTGGCAAAGTATAACCACAATAAATAGTTTTAAATGATATTAATATTAATATGAATAACTCCTGTAAATTTATAGACATACAATTTCGACAAAAGATAACGATTACAATTTATCGATAAGAAATCTTGTTAACACACTGTAACATTATCAATCTTCGACAAAATTGAATCATTGTGTTAACACAAATTTTCCATTCTATCTTTTTCGTTCAATTTTTCTCTACCGAATTTACCAAAAAAGAGACCCTAGACGTCAATATCAATCAGTATAGGTGGCAGTCAATATCGGTAGCGGTCACTATCGCATCCGAACATAAACCAATACATATTTGTCGTACCGTATGATATCGGCAGATACCATATACTATACAATGAGTACTATGCACAAGCAGCCATGTTTCTAAATGAATCAAACACCTTTAAGCATATTATATCCAAAATATTTTGTGAATATGGAAATACTAAACAGTGAAACATCACAAAATGATAATTTAAACTACACCTGGTGGAAATTTTTGTTACCTTTTCCATATCATTTGATCTATTAGAATCATATGGAGCATGAAGAATATTGCTTGCGCAAGTGGTAGGAGCTGCTATAAGCTTCACAGCTTCTATTTGCAGATTTGTTCCCTCCTGACTTCCAGCAACTCGTCCTGCTTTTTCTGATTTCAGCTGTTTCTTTGCTTCTACTTCCATCTCCTTCTTTCGTTCCTTCTCATCCTGTAAGAATCAGAACACATGTTGATATTGTAAGTATCTAACATGCCATTAAACTTATAATATAGAATCAACAAAGGATCCTACTGAAGCTTTGCGTTGAAGCTCTTTCTCCACTTTTAGAGCACGTGATTTTTCCTCCTGTTCTTTTTGTTGTTTTCGTGTTTCTTCAATGCATCTCCTTTTTCTTTCCTTTTCCTTTTTTCCTTCTTCTTCTCTCTGCCGCTTCCTTGCAGCAATATCTGCTTCCTTCTTTCTCTTTTCCTCCTCTTTCTGCTTCTGCTTGAGTTCCGCCTGTCTAGCATTTTCCTGTTCCAATCTTTCCCTTTCAAGCTTTGTCGCTACTTTTCGCATCTCGCGTTCATTTTGTTTCTTTTCTTCAAGACGCTTTGCAGCTTCAGCAGCCTCTAGTGCCTTCACTTTAATTTCTTTCTTTCCTACATGGAGTATGAAGTGCCAGGCACCAATTAACAACCATGTAGCTCATGCATAGAAAAGTTGCAACCTGTGACCATTGTCAACAACCTAACAGATACCCACCCAACTATCAGGTTACCCACATAAGGTACCCTGTAGCATTTAATTGCAAGTGCATAAGTCAGTGAAGCACAAAGTCTTCCAAGAGTCGATAAGATTACTTTTCTACATTTCACAGTAATGACATCCATAATTGATCCAAAAAAGAACCTCTAATAAGTAGATCATGAAAAGAGGAAAAGAGGAAATAGGTCAAAAATAGTTCAAAACAACTATGCTTTTCGAGAATTTTCTTTCACATGACCTCATTCAATACTTCCAGGGTACAAGTTATTCATGTTTACAGTATTAGCCTTATCAAAACTTCAAAGTCATGCAGAGTTTCAAACTAAATGTAATCTTGTGAAGTAAATTATGATCTCAGCCTTGATTTCAAGGTGACCAGGATAAACACTCCACAATGAAACTCAATATGTCTGGCATATGCTTTCTAGAACCTTTGTATAGATCAGCAATGGTAAAGCCAAACTCAATTGCCAAAGAACTTTCACTTATGGCTGAAGATCAACATCATGGATCAGTCCATGAAGCTTAGCAATTAATGTAACCTATCAATATTATGTCTGAAGCTAGAATAAGCAAAAGAATTAATTTGGATCAATGATTATCATAAAAATGCAAGGAAAGAGGCTAAAGAGTACATATTAAAAGTTGTCGCACCATATTAGTAGTATAAGTTTATAACATGTTCAGAAAAAAAGTGAAATGAACAAGATGAAAAGGCTCCATTGGAGCTAAGAAAATGCTTCCTCTTCACATATATCTTTCGGAAAACGACATTTGACGCCTACCTTTTGGGTCAACATCTATAAATGACCCCAACAATACTTTTATTCTAAAATTGACCTTTTTGGTAGCTAAACACAACTATAATTCAACAAATTTAATTAGGTGACCTTTTTGGTTACAAACTAAAAGCAGAAGACCTTCTACCCTTTCAAATGAAACAACCACTTCTGACTCATGTAAGAGAAAACAGAACCGACCTCCGAACATAGATATAAAAACAATAATAATTCCTATTTCAAATGCTTCGTTAGCCCTTTTGATAAAGCTTTCAGCACTAATTGTCAATGACCTCCTTTACTATGTCAATGTCCACTGGTATATATAAACACTCTTGTTACAGGAATAAAGAAAACCATAAATAGGCATGTTGTCCTTAGAGAATATAAAACATAGGTCAATACTAAATTTGGTTCATGAATAAGTATAAAGCAAATAGAAAGACAAAAGAATCACCTTTCAAGGGTGCAGCTGCTTTTTGCTTCTGACGAACAAATGGGATGAAAGAGGTCACATTAGACATGATATTGTTGAGCTTGCATCCTTTTTCCGAAGTACTTTGGCTTCTTGTTCTTTTCCCAGATAAGCGTGGTTTACTAGATCTGTTGCGAAGAGACAGTGCAGCTTTCCGACCTCTGTTCTTATTAACTGAATGATCAACATTTTCCTTATCTTCAATCTTGCTAGCATATCCATTACCAAGACTTAAGTGGGAACTCATTTGAGTCCCAATGTAAGATTCCGAGTTGACAGATTCCAGACTATCTCTATTCAGAAGTTTCTTTGAATAAGACACTAATTTTGGTGCATTTTGATAGTTCTGACTGACATCAGTAAGTGCTTTCCTCATTGCTGAGTTCTTATTCCCCTTTGAGTTTGAGACTATATTCTCTTCAGAAGATTCCAATCCATCAGCATGCTCATTTCCATTAGCAATAGTGGAATTTTCATCAATTCGAAAACATATGAGCTCTGGATTAGAACCTATTTTCCCTGAACTACCAGAAGTCATTCCTGAGGCAGCTTTCTGGCTGAACTTCATGACTTGTGGGGTTAAAGGTGGCTTTCTAACCTCCAGATATTTGCTAACTGTTGAAGAAGGCAAACTGTGGGAAAATTGTCTCCCTGGGAAATTGTCATCAATAAGTACTCCCCTGTTACCATAATAACCAGCAAGCTTGCCATCACCACTTTCTCTGAAACGATTCGTATCTGCATCACCAAATTGAAGGGTACAACTAAAGTTCATACGCTCCAAGAAACCAGAAGGTACAGATCGACCAACATCAGGAATTTCATGTATCTTATATTTTGAGGAAAAACTGGACACAGGAGTAAGCATATTTCTTGGTTTACATAAATGCTCAAGCACAGAAATCCTTTCTTTCCGAAGACTTGGGCAATCAGAAATGGTGAAATTATCTGTGATTGAAGGAAGAATGCTGAAGCCTTCAAACTCAGGCATGGTCTCATCACAACCAACCAGCTCATCACCATAGTTTGCAAACTCAGCTGTATCATGCATATGAAAACTTACATCTTCATCAGGAATTTCTTTATTCTTCTTAAAAGACTTCTCAAAGCTGATAGGAGTTCTTTTGATTTCATGTTCTACTGCACCGCATGGAAGTACACATCCATGGCCATCATCTGAAGTATACAAATTTTGGGGATCAGAAGTCATCAACTCAGAGACTCTTCTTTCACCCTTGTAAAGAATCCCAGTGCCTAGATCAGTCCGTGGTTCTTCCTGTGTTTGATCAATTAGCAAAGGAACCACCATAGCTTGGTGATTTTCTTTCAAGGAAAGGCAATCCTGGATAAGATTATGCATAAGGCCTAAATCAGATCATGACAAGAGAAACTAATAAGAAATAAAAAGCCGATCTACATTACAGTTATAATATTACAAAATAAAAAAATAGAAAAGAAATGCCTAAGACAGTAGGCATGTTGTGTGGCAGCACGAAATAACATGATCAGCATCAAAATGATACATGCAGGAATACAAGATAATTTCAAGAATATATGTATTAGAATGAGATTGATAATATGGTCAAAGCATCATTGAGATAACTTCAGTTTTCAAGATAAAACTTTATGGAATACAGTTTTTCAACCTAAACCGTAAGACAATCATCCCTTTGACAATAAGGGTAAGGATATCCAAGAGGAAGATAAGGTCTACTCTACTGAACCACTAAACATATGTTCTTTTGTGTGATAATCAGTACCTCCATTGTGCAGAGTTTCTTGCTGCGACGTAGCAATTCCAAGGGGCTCTCGAAGGCAGCATCCCCAATTTCGGTTCTGTCAGCATAGTCCACCGTTGGAGCATTATTTATATTGCATCTACCTTTGCTAGTCTCATGATTGTGCAAGAAATGCTTGAACCTTAGCCTTGGTGAAGTTCCATGAATAATACTTGATTGTTTGTCATTTTTTCTTCTTTTAGGCCATGTAAGTTCACATCCGTCAGGGATTGTCTTTAATGATTGTATCCGACAACCAACATAATTTGTTCCACTTGAAGTAGCATTATCATGACTATTCAGGCTTCTCAAAAGGTACCTAGGTTTTGTCTGTTCATTCTGATCTTTTTTCCTGTTTGGTGTAATCATGTGGCAGTTGACACTGTCTTCCACAACATCCTTTGTCCCTGCACAAATCTCATTAGGCTCGGTTTCCAAAACCATCAAACTATTCTTCGAACAAGATGCAGAAGAGTTTCCTTGCAGAGAACTGAGACTCCTACTGCTGGTGGAGCTCCTTAGAAAGTAGCGAACTTTTGGCTGTGCACTGTGAGTTATCGAAGCATATGACCTCTTTCCAGCAGTGGACTCTTCCAGTTTCATAGTACTTTCATTACCCATGGCCTTTTGAGCAGAAAGACACTTGGTAGCTTTATTTGAAGAAGGTACATAATAGCCAGCTGATTTACAAGGACCAGATATCTCACTATCACTACTTGAATTTCTTGAACCGTGCTGGAGTTCTAGAACTTTGCTGCCAGTTCCAGCAGCCGTTAGTGTCGGCTTGGTTGGTAAGGCACTACCCATTGCAGCTTGTATTGTGGAAGTATCTGTGTTGTCATCTTCTAAACAAACATCATCATGGGAAGTTTTAATCAATTGAAGAGAATTGTTGTTTGTCGCTTTCATTAGATGTTTTGTATATTGCCCTTCAATTTCACATTCTACCGGGGTCCTAAAGGATTTCTTTGTACACTCATCAGGAACAGCAGTTCGATAACCTGAAAAGTCATCATCAGAAGTTAACATACACTCTGTAACAGAGGACGAGCAAGTTAACAATTTCAAAGATGATTGAAATTCCACGTAAATGATTATTATTAGATATAGGGCACAAAACATGATTCCAATGCTTTCATACAATTTTAAACAATCTAGGATCCAACCTGAAACTTCATGGGCTTCCTCTGTATAACTCATAACCTCCACAGTTGGCAAAACATCATATTCATAGAGAGGCTTGTTGACAATAGGAGCATTAGCTTGTTGGTTAGAACCGCTATTAAGTTTCCTACTGGATGTTCGCACATCTATCTTGGTAAAAGCCATAACAGAAGATCTGGGCTTAGTTTCACTCTCCAAAGCAGGAACGGAGATGGATTTAGAACCACTATCCTTGATACTGTGAAATTCAAGATGGTTTGGTTCAATCAAGGCATTGGTCTCAAGTGGACTACAAGCAGACCCACAGTTTAGCACTCCTTTTATCAGTGAACTACATCGATCGTCAACTGCATGATTAACTATGCTATCTAGTGAACTTCTACTACAAACATCCCGGTCAGCATTTTGACCACCTGAAAAGCCCATGTTAGAGTTTAGCATAAAGACTGGATAGTTCATTCCATTCAAAGATGAAATGTAAAGATCAAGAAGCCAGCAGGGAACTATGTATGAGGATGTTATACCTGATGAAGGGTGGGAGTGGCATTCTGAGGATTTTGCATCGTCTGAAACTCCGTTTAAAAGGTTATCCATCTCTGCTATTTTGTCTAGCGAATTGTCCCAATCTGACCCATCCACTTTCTCAAGATCTCCACAAGGCAAGTCTTCTTTAGCTGATCGCACACCATCCAGCTCAGAAAGAGATATACCAGAAGCGCCACTAATTTTCATTTCATAAGGGTTCTCCATGTTTTTAATCAAACCACACTCTTCAGTGCAATCAAAAAGAAGTTTCTTTGGTTTAACCAACAGTGAGGTGTTTGGCAACATGGAATCCGCAACACTTGGCATCTCTAAACATGAATCAGCAGGACAGGCTGCAGTTCCAGGAAAATACGTACGAGCGACCACCAGATTATCACCATCATTACATGCAATGCTGTCAAGATTTACAGATGGAATTGACTTGAAAGCAGTTTCCCTTTCTGCTGCCTTAAACACAACACCATTAGGACAATTGAGTGCCTCTGAAGGTTCTGACAACTTGTCAAGAGAGTCTCTATGAGATATCATTCTTGATCTTGATTGTGTAACTCTATCAACATCTACGTTGTGGAAATGCAATGACTCATTCGTAGACGATGATTCTTTAACACTATTGACCTTCACAGAGGAGACGCTAGAATGAGTCAATTGACAATTGTTGTCTTCCTTGGATCTCTTTTCTCCAAGAGAATTTAAACTTTTTTCTTTCTCACAGAAACGAGTATCCATCTTCCTTTGCCTATGCTCTGAATGATGAACCCTTGCTGGTGAGTCATGCTCAGCACAAGCCTCTACAACTTCTGCTACTGCCTTCCTGTAAGGATCTAGCTGGCTGGCATTTGGCAGTGCTTTGTCACTGTTTTCTGCACAAGCACATTTATTCGAAGCACAAGTTTCAGTCAATCTGTTGAGTTGGGATATTTTATCGGCCTTGAAAGTTGGAAGAGTGAAGTAGACAGAGTTGTTTGCTGAAGGAGTAGTAGTCCATGGCAATGGGTTTAATATCCCTGAGGCAAGGTGTTCTTTACTCAATGCTGGATCAAAATAAGAGGTGTTTAGAATATCAAACGGAATACGATAAACATGCATATCAAGTATAGAAAAACATTTCACAACCATCTACTTTGCACGAACACGGACACAGATAATACATGATTCAAATACATAGAGACATTTTCGAATATGTATAAGATTCTACCTATGTTACACGAATACATAAATGAATACTGGTATGGATATCAACTTCCCATGTCCGTGCAAAATAGACAACCATTAGAAAAAATTCTAACAAAGAAGGTTTTCCCCACATTGCTACAATTGGCCAAATTAATATCTTAAATTTGCAAGAGCATTCTTTTAGCACCTCTATATATATATAATGTTCCAAGGGTGCAATGTTGTAGTGAACAGCAATAACAGTAATTTCGCTCACAAGCATTGAGGAGGAGCCTTGTTGTGGCATGCGAAATTTATTATTCTGGTTTACCATCTACCAGAATCAGATCCATGTAGATGTACTTCCTAGTTCCTATATCTGTGCTCAAACTCCTCTACCAATATCAGCCTTTCATCACGCTCTTGAAGTTGACACTTATCTAATTCAGAACCATAATCAATTGGTAAGTTACTATCTCCCAATCCCAAATAAAGACACGTGACTCACACCTGAAGAAATTAGACCCTCAGAACCAAGATTTCGTTACATTGATTTTCCAGAAAGAACTCTACTTTAAATCAGCGAGTAACACCATATCACAAACCCAAACACCTCTAACTTACTTCACTAAGGGGATCATTGGTTGTACATAAACTGAAATATCATTTGCTTGAAAATTTGTTGCAGGATTTACAAATCCAGTGTTTGGAACAATGCAACTAGGAGTCTAGGATGGTCGATTGCAGCTTTTGTTGTTGCACATAGAGAAGTCGTTATTTGGTTCTAACTGTATGACATCGAATGAAGAGAGAATTCATGAAATGGTGTAATAAATGCTGTAAGTGGTATTTGGGAGAGTATGTTGCAACATGTGTTGTACTATTTACAGGAAACCAAACACTTGAAATGTTGTAAATGCGCAACAAACGTTTCATGCATTTCCATTTACACTTAACAGGCAACGAAGCAACCCCTAAGTTGGTGTCATGTTCATGCTCTAGGACACACCAAATCGGAACCATGTCCATATCACAGTTCCCAGGTCGTGCCATATCGTACCCGTGTCCGTGAAAATAGGTCCAATACTTCTTAAATGCGAGACCTCGTCAAATAACTTGCCCTATGATAGGGTTTTGGTCAAGAAATCACACAAAACGACAAATCAAGAAACAATTTTTAGCTACAAATTCCCCAAATCCCCACATTAATTCCACTTCCCTGTCAAGAAACAGTAAGAAATGAAGTAAAAGGGAGCACCTTTGGGGTCGGCGACTCCGAACCCGTCGAGCCCCTCGGACCACAGCCACGGCGGCGGACGCTTCCCGTCGGCGAGAAGGTTGTAGGCGAGGGACTCCCCGTAGGAGCGGATCTGGTGCCTCAGCTGGTCCTCGATCCAGGCCTTCCGGTCGAAGATCTGCATGAACAACTGCTCCATCGTCGACATCGGGGCTCGGATTTGGGTCGGAAACCCTAATTTGAGGGGGGAGTGGACCTAATTTGGGGGAAATCTAAGTGTTAGGTTTAGGGGTTTTTTCCTTCCTTTTTGTTTCTTCATGTGGAGTGAAGGAGGAGGAGGAACAGAGGGAATGGCGAAAATTTGAAATTTGGGGAACGATAGGAGTTTTGGGGGGGGGGGGGGGGGGTGAGGGGCGGTATGTTGTGCCTGCCGAGAAATTTTGTGGTGCGCATAAAGGCCCAAATTCTTGGTTTTGAGCCCATCAGCTATAATTAGCGAAGGCCCAAATACTTAGGTTTGACATTCCTGTTCCTGAATTGTATTGTATTTTCTTCTCTCTATTTTTGTCTGTCTACTTTATTGATAGTGTAATATAGACGCATCAAAAGAAGAAGAACATAATTATTATTTAAACATTATGTATGCATATATAAAGTAACATGTGCATACCTTGAAATTTAATTTACTTTTTATTTGTCGGAGGCTTCTTATTCTTTTTTGTGATGTGGATGAGAGCTCCACCAATAGGACGATATCAAAGTATTGTACGGTAAAACTTTTTTATAATCAAAATGTTGGAATCAAACTAATTAAATTACTATGAGAAAGTTATAATTTAATAAAGGTGTAGTTACAAAAATTATTATTTTGACTTAGTTATCCATAATGCGAGCGGGAAGAGGTAAAAGATGTACTACATTAATAATTTAATTAAGCATCTGAGCATGTCAAATATAAGATATAGATATTGAAAAAAAAATAGACAGTTTCAAGAGACTAATACATGCATTTATGTAGTGTTTGAAAAATACATATAATTATGACTATGTGGAAGGACGTTCCTTAAGACGAGACATTAAAGGCACTGCGTAAATAAACCAAAGAAATCAGAAAATATCTCAGAAAAATTTCACAACCACAAAGACAAGAATTTACTTGGTTCGATCAAGATGTCTATCCACGAACGAGGGTAATTTAGTTCCACCATGAAGAAGAAAGTAAATTACAATAGCTCTCTCAATGCTCCTCCCATTGCTCCCAAAAACTCTCTACCGGAAAGATAAACCAGAAGACAAAACTCTCAGAACTTTTGTGTTGAACTTATTCAACAACTTTAGCTCTCTTATATTGAACTTATTCAACAACTTTCATTGAGAACAATGAGATATCTCTCAAGGAGAACCTTTAAACCCCTTTTTATATCATGTCATGTATCCATATATGAAAATTCAATCTTATGTAAGCTTACCATATATTAGAAATTCACATACAGAAAACCAATATATGAAAATCCAATCAAATATATAGTCAATGTAAAAAATGGTCATGAGCCTATTTTTGTTTGGCATTTTTCTTCATATCTCCACCTTGGTAAGGTTTTGCCACAAAATCGAGCTGACACACTTCACTACCGCACAGCTTCACCAAATCAACCACTCATCAATTCCGCCACGAAGGACTCTCAAGCAATAGGAAAGACTTGAAGAAAGACCAAGCAATGTTGGAACGTAGCTCCAGGAACAACATTAGTCAACATATCAGCCGAGTTGTCCTTGGTACGTACCTTTTCAAGTGCAATGTCACCGTCTTCTACACCATCTCTTATGAAGTGGTAGCGAACATCAATATGCTTGGTCCTTGCATGATGGACTTGATTATTTGCCAACTGGATAGCACTCATGTTGTCACAATGCACATCAACTACATCATGCTTCACCTCCAAGTCATCAATCAAGCCGTAAAGCCATAGGCCTTCTTCTTCTGCCTCTGTCACGACCATATACTTGTAGTCGAATAATCCGGAGTCTTATAAACCAAAAGAAGAGTACTCTTTTGATGACAGTGATATCCCAGGGATATTCCAATGTCTCGTTAAGAGTGGCAAACTCCAGATTCCAGAGCCAAAAAGGTCTAATGAGGTGAATCTGACTGACAATCCCAAATATTGTATCTATCATAGATACATAAATCATCCTACCAAGGCTTGCTACGTCTTAAAGAAGAAAATCCAAGAGTTGATAAATGCTAATGCCATTGCTTTAACCAATGATGAGCATACAGTTACAACTAATATAATTTCTCTTCAATTTGGAGGTTTTCCTCCACAACAAGTTCCAGATGGGATTGTCCCAATTCCTAAGGCGGCAATGAAAATTATAAATCTCTCGCCTGCTAGAGAGCAAAATGAAGGATTATTGCCTCTCACATTAAAAAATGGTAAAATCATGTGGGTACATCCTGACTTAGTACCTGAAATGGAGAATGAAGGTAAAACTTCAAAATCCAAAAAAGGTAGGAAAGTCAAAACCTGCAATATAATTTCTCATGTTGTAACTCCAGATCATGATGATTTGGATCATCTTTGGAATGGCATTCCTTTGGAGGATAGATTGAGGGGTTTGAATATATGCCCTCCAAGTTTGGCTCCTTCTACCAAACTCAAACTTACTCATCAGCAATGGTTAGCAATGAGTAGTGTCCTCTTATACAGGGCACAACAAGTCTTTACTGCTTATGAGAAAGCTCCTGTAGGGATTTTTCCTCCTGTCCCGAGTATTTCTCCTTCTCCTGTGGCTACAGAGATTTCTATTCCTCCTTCTCCTGTGGTTGCAGAGGTTTCTGTTTCTTCTTCCTCTGTTAAACCATCTATTGAAATTATGATACCTATTCATATGTACAGTCAATAATCAGTCCATCTCATGAAAAAGATGGGCTATGAATTTCAGAAGGCGGAAGGCTTGAACTATGATAAAGGAATGCGACTTCCTTTACAAATTCCAAGTCAAAAATCCACTGTTGGATTGGGTTTTGAGGTCCCTCATAAAAATCCTTGCAAGAAAAAGACTAAGGAAAAGAAGAATAAAACCTGTAATATGGTACTTCATTCTCCTGAGTCTGAAGAAATTTTTTTTGCTGGTACGAGATCTGGAAAAGAGTACCACAAAGATTATAAGAGAACTTCGAAAGAAGCGGAGGACGTTGCTGAAACACTACCAACTCAACCATCTCCTGTTCCTGCTGATGCAAGACCTTCTAAACCATCTGTGGTTGAGAAAGGGAAACAGAAATCAGTACGCTTTGACGTCCCATTGAAATTTGCTTCAAATCAAGGGGTAGTGATGAAGCCCTATAAGTTTGATATTCTAGCCCAACTAGCTAATACTCCGGCTAGACTTTCGATCTTTGAGCTGCTTCGCCTTTCTAAAGAAAGCCGCGAAACTTTGAGTGAAGCTTTGCTACAAGCTGATTCATGCTTAGCTCAACTCAAGAGTCCTGACAATATACCAGTGTCGTGTCCACAATGTCATAGTGTGATGGAAGCAATTTCTAACATTACCTTCACACAAGAATATATGCTGTTGAAGCATAATAAGCATGACAGGCCTCTGTGTTATACAGGGTATATTGAATCTACTAAAATTGACAGGATATATATTGATCATGGGTCTTCTATTAGCATAATTCTTTAGAGTATGCTACGACCTTTGAGGATTCCTACTAGTGATTTGACTTACACTAGTACCACAATAGTTGGTTTCAACTCTGGCTAGAGTAAACCACTGGAAAGATTCGTCTGAAGATTTAAATTGGTGATCTTCGAACTATGGCAACTTTTTATGTTATTAACTCAGATGTATCTTACAATATCATTCTTGAAAGACTGTGGATACATGATAATAACATTGTGTCTTCAACTCTCCACCAATGCTTCAAGTACGTAGATTCTCAAGGGATTATGAAGACTGAATTTGCAGATCTTAATTCTTTCAAAGGTGTTGAAGCCTATTTCTCTGATTCAATACTCTACAAATAGGAGCATGTGAAAGAGATATCGGATATGGCCGAAGATCGATCACCTGCCGAAGATCAATTTGTCAATGAAGATCCTCCGAAAGAGCAACCTTTGAAGATTAAAGTCAAAGGCCAAATCCAATCCCAACATGTCAATGATCAACCTCTGATGATCAAGGTCAAAGGAAAAACTCGAGCTTCGTCTGAGGAATCTGTGAAAATTCCAGTCAAGAGCCAAGTTCAACCTCTCATGATCAAGGTCAAGGGACGTTCTTCTCGTACGAATGAGCCAGAACCACTGGTCATCAACCTTGGCAAGTCTACGCAAAAGACGGATGACGATCCGTTAATGATCAATCCAAAGTGTAGTAGTCAACTTGTAAATGATGTAAATATTGATCATTCTGTACTTTCTAATATCAATAAAGATTTCTTTTTGGAGTACATGGCTGTCAAATTTATTGAAAGAATGACTTTATCTTCTGATGATCAAAGTCATCAACATAAAAATGACATAAATACAGAGAAAACCTTATATATTAATCATAAGGAAAATTTCTTTCCTCCTCATGTCGATATTGGACCTTATGCTCAAAGGTTCTTAACATCTTCTCCATACCTTCTTCCTGTAGCTTTATCATCACAAGCTTGTGTGACTTATAGACGTCACGAAGAATCTTATTTTGTGATTCCGTCTAATAAGAAAAATAAGCGTCAAATTGTGTTCGGCTTGGCTAGAAATATCCCGGTTACTCAGACAGATGATCTTAGAGAGAAAGATAAAGGAAGAATCCGAATTGACAAATATAGTCAACAATCTCTTAAGATTATCCAGAATATGGGATATGATTTGAAGACTATGCAAGGTCTCAATCAAGGCAAAGGTAGACGGTTACCATTATGTGGTGATCCATTTTACCAGAAAACTCGTTATGGGTTGGGATACGATCCATCGATCCCACATGTTTAACGAAGATATACAAGAAGAATTTTCTTCCAGTTTTTCACAATCCTCAGATTCTGAAGAAATCCAGTTCATCGAATCTGATACATTCCACACGTACAAAGAAGATATGGAAGAAGAATGTTCTTCCAGTTTTTTACAATCCTCATATTCTGGAGAAGACTATTATGATGAATCTGAGTGCGTCTTTTCAGTCAACATGGTTCAAACTGATGGTGAATCTGAACCATTTGAAAATGACCCTTGGGCACAATAGATGGATACTCAATGGGAGCTTCATTTTGAACAGCGACAGCCACCTACAAAAGATAAAATTGTCCAGATTGACGTTGGAGACGGAACTACGTCTAAGCCAATATTCATTAGTAAAAACCTTTCTGAAGATGAAAATAAAGAATTGGTACAATAATTAAAGAATATATTGATATCTTTATATGGAGTTATGAGGATATGTCGGGTCTAGATCCTAAAGTAGCTACTCATAAACTCAATATTCTTCCTAATGCCAAGCCTGTAAAATAACAGCAGCGACATTTTCGACCAGATATGATGGATACAATTGAAACAGAAGTCAAAAAGCTGATCACATGTGGCTTTGTTCATGAAGAACAACACCCAGACTGGGTTGTCAATATTGTTCTTGTTATGAAGAAGAACGGAAAAGTCCGAGTTTGCATAGATTTTTGAGATCTTAATGCAGCTTGTCCAAAGGACGAATTTCCACTTCCGATTACCGATGTCATGATAGACAATACATGTGGTTTTGAACGCATGTCTTTCATGGACGGATTTTCAGGATACAATCAAATTAAGATGCATCCAGAAGATGAAAAGCATACTGCTTTTCGTACACCCCTTGGAGTTTACTGCTATACAGTTATGCCGTTTGGTTTAAAAAATGCCGGTGCTACGTATCAACGGGCTATGAGCAACATCTTTCAAGAACATCTACGAAAAATGGTTGAATGTTATGTGGATGATATTGCTGCTAAAAGTCGATCAAAGGATGATCACATTCAAGACTTAAAGACAGTATTTGAGTTGATGCGTCAACATCAATTGAAGATGAATCCCACTAAGTCTTTCTTAGGGGTTTCCAGTGGCAAGTTTTTGGGATTTGTCATTACTTCTCAAGGTATCCATGTTGATCCTGATAAAATCAAAGCAATTCTTGAAATGCGTCCTCTACGCAATCTAAAAGAACTCCGTGGTTTCCAAGGTCGCATTGCTTATATCAGGAGATTTATATCCAATCTTTCTGGGAGATGTCAACCTTTCTCTCGTTTATTAAAGAAAGGTGTATTATTTGTTTGGGATGAAGCATGTCAGAAAGCCTTTAATGACATCAAGCAATACCTTACAAAGCCACCTGTTCTGGTACCTCCAATGGTGGAAAGACTATTTTTGCTCTATGTTCGAGCCTTAGATCATTCACTTGGTGCTCTTCTTGCATAGAAAAGTGATAAAGGTCATGAACAAGTAATTTATTATCTTAGTCGAATAATGGTCGAAGCTGAACACAGGTATACTCCTGTGGAGAAAGAATGTCTGGCTTTGGTTTTTGTCGTTCAAAAGACACGATATTATGTGTCAGGACAGACTATTCATGTCATCTCTAGAATAAATTCTATTCGGGTATTTATGAGAAAATCTAGCATTCTTAACTCCAAGTTAGCCACCTGGACAATGTTGCTTACTCCTTATGATATGGTCTATGTACCTCAAAAATCAGTGAAAGGTCAAGCTTTAGCTAATTTCTTAGCAGCTCACCCTATACCTGAAACATCTAAGCTTTATGAGGATATTCCAGATGAAGTCGTGGATTGCAACATGACTTTGAAGGATGACATTTGGCAACTATATTTTGATGGAGCATCGTGGGTTGGACCTAAAGGCAATATTGTCTTCGGAGTAGGCATCGTATTGGTCTCTCATGATAAAATGGTCATTTATCGTGCTTATTCTCTTAATGAACCATGCTCCAACAATGTGGCAGAATATAATGCTCTGCTAATTGGTCTTCAAGTGGCAAAACAATTGGACATTGAGATCCTAGAAGCTTATGGAGACTCTCAACTGATTGTTAATCAGGTCAGAGGGACATATGAAATCAGAAATCCTGACATCATTCCCTATCATCAAGTGGTAATCGAATTGGTCCTTTTATTCAAAGGATTCTTCATCGAATTTGTACCACGTTCTCAAAATTTAGAAGCTGATGCTCTTGCTAGTTTAGCTACAGACTTAGCTGTTCCAATTATAAGACAAAATACCATTACTTTATTGGATCGAGACTTATTATGTGTCAAGAATAATTTGCATATCAAGCAGAGTTATACTACAGAATAAAGTTCTCAGCAAAGGGATTGGAGAAGTCCGTTTATTGATTATGCAGTCCATAGGATTTTACCTGAAGATCCAAAAGAAGCCGCATCAATCAAGAGACGATCATTTCGATTCTACTACGATTCTTCTTTACATATGTTATATCGTCGTTTATATGACGGATTTTTGCTGCGTTGTCTCTCTGAGAGTGAAGCTAAGCAAACACTCCGTGAAGCTCATGATGGTGTCTGCGGTGCTCATCAACTAGGTCCGAAATTGCAGGACCGCATTCGAAGAATGGGGTATTATTGGCCTTCCATGATAGTAGATGTTGTGGATTATGCCAGACGGTGTAAAGTATATCAGATTTATGCCGATTTTATTCACCAACCATCTGAATTCTTACATCCTACAGCAGCTTCTTGGCCTTTTGAAGCTTAGGGCATAGATATTATTGGTCCGATTAACCCTCATTCTGTCAAGGGACATCGGTTTATCCTAGCCATAACAGATTATTTCTCTAAATGGGCGGAAGCGATTCCCCTTGTTGAAGTGAAAACATCTAATATGGTTAGCTTCATTAAACACCATGTCATTTATCGTTTTAGGATTCTCCGACGGATAATTCATGACAATGGACCACAATTTGCCAGTCAGGCATTTTATCGATTCTGTGACAAGAATCAGATCCAAAATCTGGCTTCTACGGCCTATAATCCAACTGCTAATGGTTTGACCGAAGCTTTCAATAAGACTATCATTAAACTTCTCAAAAAGTTCATCTCTTCTAATAAACGTGATTGAAATCAGAAACTTGGAGAATGTTTATGGGCTTACCGAACGACAGTCCGAACTCTGACTGGTTTTACACCATTCTTACTAGCTGGTTTACGGATGTGAAACTGTTCTCCTACTGGAAATCTAGATTCTATTTCTTAGAATAGCCATTGCTAATGAGCTAACTACAGAGAATAATGATCGGTTGAGACTTCAAGAACTTGAAGGATTGGATGAGAAGCGTCTTCAAGCGCAACAGCACATTGAGCTATATCAAGCTCGCATATCTCGAGCTTTCAATTATAAAGTTAAAGAGAGGATATTTAAAGTCGGTGAGCTAGTTTTGGCTGTTCGAAGACCGATGGTGATGACTCACAAGAGCAAAGAGAAATTCCAAGCAAAATGGGAAGGTCCTTATGTAGTCGAGACCGTCTTCTCTAATGGTGCCTATAGGTTGTCTAAACCCAATGGAGATTTGCTCATGATGCTAATTAATGACAAATTCTTGAAAAAATATTATGTTTGAATTTCTTCTTTATTCTCCAGCTACCAATGTTTGGTTAAGATGATCTTTTGTCTCCTAAAAGAGAATTTTTGATCTTCTGTCTTACCAGCTGATTTAAAAAAAGAGGGGATTTATTATTTATCATGTTCTTATGACCTCTGAATAAATATTAAGTCTACTTCTTCTCTTATCTATCATGTTCCTATGGCCTCTGAATAGATATTAATCTATTTTTCTTTGAGTTGTTACGATCTGTCATATTCATCTTACCTCTGATAGTATCGTATACTCTAAACAGAAAACGAGATTCATTATCTATCATGTCCATATTAACTCTGGATAGATATAATTTATTGAGTTTAGAAGACTTGTCATGTCCATATTACCTCTGATAAGTGTTTTCTATCTCATACTTATTGTTTAATTTCAAAATAAATGATAGAAACACAAAACAATTATTTCATTCATTTCTTGTAAACATTACAGAATGAAAAAATAGAAGATTACAAAAATTCTTTATTTGCCTAAGGCGGAGCAGAGACATCTTCAAGCAATTTTTGTAGCTCTGCTAGGTGCTTCTCGCGAGAGCTCAGCACAGTTACAGTAGCCATAGTCCGTCGAGCTTCCGGAGTACAAATATGGGAGAAGTCGATGAAAGTAGCTATCATCTTATCCTTGGCTTCGTCAAGGGTTTTGATAGTAGCTTCAGCATCGAAGACTTGTTCCTCCAAAATTGAGCTCTGTGTTAGATGCTGGTCTCGAGTTATGATCAACTGCTCCCTCTTCACCTTCAAGCGAGCCAATTCTACCTCGACTTCACAAATTCTATCATTTTGTTGATGAATTCTTATATTGGAAGTTTCATAGGCTTCTCTCTGGATATCCAGCTGGGGCTTAGCTTCAGCCAAAAAAGCTTTTTCTTTGGCAACCTTGCTGCTGTACTCTTGGAGAGATTCGTTGAAAGTAGTCTCCCGAGCGGTATATTCAGCCGATAAAGCGTCATACTCGCTTTGGATAAGACTTTCAATAGTTTCGCTTGACAGCCTTAGATATTCTCTAATGGGCTGTTCAAGTTCCTCCACGACCTTCTCCAGCGTTGCTGCTCTCGCTGCATCATTGAATATAGCGACATTTCTGATTGTAAGAGCAATCGCAGCTTTCAGACTTTCATAGTTAAGGCCCTTCTTCAGGACCATCTTGATCAGAGCTGCCAACATTTTGTAGAACGTTTCAGTATGAATCTCAACTAAGAGATTCATTTCTGCGTTTGAGCTCGGCGTGGCAGCGATATCTACCAAGTCTCTTTTATGAAGACTAGGGGTAGATGTTGTCGCTGCTACCATAGCTAACTGATCCCCAGGAGCTTCAGGGACAATGTCTTCCGCACTTTTTACTCCAGCCGCTTCTGGAGTTGAAATAATTTGGGTCTCAGTTGCGGTGATGATTGTGGGAGGAATGGTAATCATCGTAGCTAACTCCGGTTCAGACACTGTCTTCTCAGGAACTTGTACTGGATCAGTAGCAATAACAGAGGATGTTATTACAACGTCTCCAATTTCAGTTGATGATTTGACCATGTCTTCATCACCTTCTTTGGCTAATGGCTCTACCGGCTCTTCAAGTTGTTCAGTTGTAGTGGGTCCTTCTACAACTGGTTCTTCGTTGAAGTCTGTTTCTTCTTCAGCAGCCGCTTCTTTATCTGCATTTGGTTCTTCTATAGTTTGTTTTTCTTCTCTGTTTTTAGCACGAGAAGACAATTCTGGCTGAGCCTCCATTTCGGGCTATTGTGGTACTTCCTCTTGGACATTATCTTCGTCTGAAGAAGAACTCTCCTCCTCAGATTCTATGTTTTCTTCATAAATAACTTCTTGAGGAGGAGGAGGAGCCACAGGTTTTGATGCAATGATAACACCTACAAAAATTAAACAAAATAAGTTAATATATAAAAATCATAATTTTGTATAGATTTTGTGTAATTTATATTTACCTGGAGTAGGTGTCGGACGTGCCAAGTACGAGTCATAGTCCCCATCCCAGTCATCATCATCGAAGGCCAGAGCTGGTTCATCTGATGGGATGAGCTCTCGATCAACAGTATGTGTAGTGGCAGCCTCCTCAGTAGCTTGTGCCTTTGGTGGCAAAGACAGATGAAGTGATGAGCTGGGGCGTCCAGGAGATAGGACCCCCATACCTTCTGTTGATGTTGTCGGCTGAGATGCAGAGGATCCTTCTCCAGGATGAGTCGAAGAAGATACAACATGCTGCGGCTCCTCGACTGGAGTGTCACTCTCTGGAGTAGCAGCTCTCTGTCTAGAAGGCCCTTTGACAGTAACCTTCTTCTTCTTCTCTGGGAGGGTCTTCTCTGGAAGGGTAACAGATGCACATGATTTCCGTTTTCGGGTTTTTCCAATAATAATAGGTCCCATAGCTATTTTTCCAACTCCCGTAGGGATTACTTCCATATACTCATCTAGAACAGCAGTATCATCGGGAATGTCTGGAAATACCCTGACTGGCTCTTCAACATTCCCTTCCTTGGGCTATCTAAGACTCCCCTTCATGTTGTAGCCATGGGTGAAGGAGCGAATGGATGCATAAAAGCGAGCATACGTATGAAGTATACGTAGCTCGGTTGTGCTGGTAGCAGTCGATACTCTGAATTTAGCACCGGTACAAGCTGTGCTAAAGTATCTCCAGGCTCTCGCACCATCAATTAGCTTCCCATAATGGTAGAAGCTGGTGGAAGGATTACCAACATGAAGTTGGTCATATCCAAACTGGCGAGCGAACCGACTTGGTAGATATGGTTCGAACGCACAGTTGTCTTCATTTCTGTACATCAGATGTGAGGGTCTGATGCACTTTAGCCATTTGAAAACTGGCACAGGCAATGAAGTCCTCCCTTCGCCTCTGTCTTCAAATTGTACACCGAGATAATCGGCTGGAACTTGTGGCCTTGTGCAAAAGAAGTTTCATCCATGAGAATAGTTCAGCACTGCTCGGGTGTCTACCACTGTAGTTGCAGTCCATGTGGCTTTGTTGAATTTCTGGAGGAAAACCTCCGCATTATCTCCAGGGCCCGGTGGCAACAAACTACAGTTATGATACAACAGCCAGCCCATCAGATAAGTGTAGGGCATCTCCACCCTTGGGAATTCTTTTCGGTGAGGAGCGTTGTTGATTAGTTCCTCACCAAAGGTTCTCAAACCTGTATTTATTCGGCACACCATTGACGATAGCAGGTTGATTCTGACCTTGAACACCAAACGTACTGCCGGCCATAATACGTTTCGGTGAATTCTGTCTACTGTGCTGATCCCAGGCACAACCCATTTCTGCAGCCACAGTGATAGAAAGCCTGCCAGCAAGGCTTCCCTGGAGATCTTCTGACTGCCACGCCTCAGGTAGCTTAAAGTTTCAGTCCCCGCAGGGATGTTTCCGGTCTTTTTGGACAGATACGGGTCCGGCGACTTATGTAAGACCATCAAACTGTGGATCAAATCTGAAGGGATTATTGAACAAGGGTTGATGGTTGGAGCCTTGTTTTCTTGAAATCTCCCCTTCTCGTTCTTGGGTATCCTATTCTCATGGTAGAATAGATAGGTTGTCCATTTATTAGTATATGCCAAGTGCGACCCACTATCATACATAGAGGTGCAAATTAAGTAATGGCACATCAGTTCCTCGTGGACCTCAACCAATTGAGGATTTTTCTCTCTGATTTTTGCCAGTTCCTGGTTAGAGGGAACATACTCTTCATAGGGCGCTTCTCCCATCGGCAGTTTAGAGAAGAATTGTATCTTGTGCAGGACAAGACCCATCTCACCTAGTAGGGTTGCAAAAGTTCCTGTTGAACTCATATACAACTCCATCAAAGCCAAGAACAGGTTGTTGTTCATCGGTATACCATAACTTGTAGAGGCTACCGCTTCATAAAGGCCTATGGTTTCCAGCTCCGTCTTGAAGTTCCTCATGATCCAGGCACTAAGCTGAATCACAATTCTGGTTATAAGGAGTCAACCACCCTGGTAGCCTAGGGTTGGCCTGAGGATATAGTACTGCAGCCCTTATGAACTTGTTAATGAACATTGGGGTCTGCACCGGCTGGATCAGAGCTGAATCTTCACTCGGGGTGAATCTAGGTAACAGACCAGAGAAAGGAACGACACCACCGCTTGGAGCACTAATGTGGTAGCCCATGTTATTGGCTCTATCCCTCTTGAAAATGATTCTGCCAGGCCTACCATGACTGCTGGGAGTCAGGTTCCATAGCATCTGTCGAGGATGGGTGGCATGGACAAATGCAGACAGGGATAATCTCTGGCCATGTCGGGCAGATACATTGCCCTCGCTCCAAACTTGAACACCCAGGATTCCTTCTTGGGGTGTGTTTGCGATTGGAAATCTATCGCATCCCCGAACAAGAAGGCTGGTTTTGAAAATTGTTGGCCATCCAGCGATGTCAACAATTCTCCATTTATCATGGACAACAGCATTCTGTCCCCTTGAGCAGATATCAGCTATTTTCTCTCTTCAGGATATTCCAGATTTGACTGGGGGAACTCCACATGGGACAAATTTTCTAAGTAATTCGAGCCCACCATACCAGCTGAAAAGCCAAATATTTCTGCAAGCGGATGAATTTGCAAGTCCACTGCCAAAAGAAAAAAGAAAAATCAAGTTAGTAAAAATCTAATTTGAATTTTTACGCAGATGACTTAGTGAGAATTTTACGCATAAAGATTAAAGACTCTGACTATGCAAACTTTACGTTTATGCACAAAAATTAAAGTTGATAAAAATTTTAAAGTGTAAAAGTTCTTTGTTTTTACGCAAAGTCTTTCACTTGTGAATTTTACGCTGGCACATATTGATGTGAGCGTATTGTAAATTTTATGCTGGTACATATTGATGTGAGCGTAATTTAATTTTTACGCTGGCACATATTAATGTGAGCGTATTTTGATTTTTACGCTGGCACATATTGATGTGAGCGTATTTTGATTTTTATGCTGGCACGTATAGACGTGGACGTATGTTTTTATTTTTACGCTGACACGATAAACGTGGGCGTATTTTCTTATTTCAAGTTTTACGCTGACACGTATAACGTGGGCGTGGAGTTTAAAAGTTCGATTTTTCTTCTTCTCCGACGAACTTACGGCCGAAGTTAGGTAGTGCTCTACCTTTCATGGTCGGAGCCACAGCGGGGTTGGACTGTCGGGGTGCCGCCGATGATGGGGTGTTGGTTTCTGCACGATCGGTTGTCGACGAAGCGGCAGGCTTCTTGTCTTTGCTGCCGACGGCGGTCTTGCTCTTGGGGGCCATCGAGTCGAAGTGAGAGTATATAGGGGAAGAGAATAAAGAGAGATTGAAATTTCAAGAAAGAGTAAAGTTCTCTCTCTACTCGTAAAACTCTATTTATAGAGAATTTTGAAATCGGTTCAAATTTCCGAAATTTACGCTGACGGTTGGATATCTCGACTTTTACGCGGACCGTTGGGTATCCCGAATTTTACGCAGACTGTTGAATATCCCAGATTTTACGCTTCTGTTCAAAGTATTTCAAATTTTGAAAATATTTGAAAACTTTGAAGGGGGTCTTGCAGGAGCGTAAAAATTACTTCATAAACCAAGTCAAAGAAGTTACAAGCTTTACGCAAGTCAAACAGAGTAAACTCTACGCGAGCTACTTTTACGCGAGAGCCATCCTCAAAGCTTTTACGCGAGGGACAGGCTGTCAAATCATCGCATTTAATGCGCGTGATATTGTTCTGACGTAATGATTTTCTGACAACGGACAGCACAGAAGTCGAGAAGATTTGATTTATACAAAACCCAACACTTGTCGTTTAGTGTGCAGATGGGCTACTTTATGCTCAAGAGATTGCTTCTTTTACGCACGAAAGCTATTCGAGTTTTTTACGCTCAAGGCTGTTGTGCGCGTAAAGTTTATTTGAGCTAATTTTACGCTCAAGGCCAGCTATTTTCAGCCACTTTACGCGAGAAGTTTATTTTGGGCTATTTTACGCCCAGTCTGTTACTTTACGCAGGAAGTATATTTTGGGTCATTTTTACGCCCGATCTTTTCTGGCTACATGAGAATATGGTCTGCATACGTAGCTTTCATGCCACACTTATCGAGGAACGTGTGTACGTGCTCTTCTTATATTGCTGAAGTTATGGGACATGTGTCATCACACGTAGAGTTGATTTTCAATCGTGGGTGATAGTTGCTTGCGTAGAGACCCGATTATGTTGCTTTTTACGCACAGAGGGTCTAGTCTATAAATAGACTTATTTTCAACACAGAGATCAAGAGATCAAGAGAGATATACAGGAGAGGAGATTCTGAGAAAACTCATACTTTCAAAGTGATATTCCCAGAAGCATTTCTTCAACTTTTTCTCAAGGACAAGGTAAAGCAAAGCAGGAAAGCATTCGAGTGTGCCATTAGTGCCGTTGCTCGATACCTTTCTGGTGACTTAGTTCTTCCGATTGTTCGTCTTCTTCAAGCAGTTTTCTTCATCATCATCGTATGGTCCAAGGAACAAAGTGATCGCTCTCAGATCAGACTTCCATAGCAATAATTCCCAGAAATATTTTGTACTTTTGTACTTTTTCTAGTTTTCTTTCAAAAGTCAATTTTAGGCATTTTGTTAAGTAAAATAGTCATAAATCTCAAATTCGAATGGAGGACAAGTATAGATATAATAAAGCTCAATCACAGTCTAAGCACGATAAGCTAACACAGAAGTCTATAACTAATAAGACTAAACAACAACAACAAAATAAAACTACTAAATAATAATATCTCAAACGATCTCAAAACAAAGTCAATATCTCAACTTATTACAATTCAAGTTCTAAACATGAAATCTAAACAAGTCTACTAAGATAGTCTCCCAAAAACTCCTGAGAGTCGGGGCCAAAAGTAGCTAATCCATCTCCGGATCCATAGCATGTAGGGCAAGTGTCCTCGGGGCAAACATCTATAATATTTTGTCAATGTATCCAGTTAGGATTAGAACGAGCACAACTCATCTAGAAATCCCAAGTAAATGCAAAGACTATAAAGCAGTTATAGACAGTTATATTGATGAACATGTAAGTTTTAGACATGTAATAATGTAGAGCAACAGTTAAAGTACAAGAGAAATAATACAACAAATCAGAAGATCATGACAATGAAGATAGTAAATAAAAGCTAGCGGAACTAGAGTAATGTGATATAAGTCCAGACAGTACAATGTAAGTCGAGTGTAATCCCAATGTGAGTCTAGTACAATATGAGTCGAGTATGATTCCAATCAATATTTTAGTAGGGTAGTTCGAGTAAGGTGGTACTAGTAATGATCTATGTGATGTTTCTAGTCAATACTCCAAGTGTGTTTTAAAATACTGAGATAGACATGTAAACAGCTAGGGGTAATCAGATACATCATACACCTGGCCAAGTATGGGATGGCTTGCATTCGAATATAATTCACAGGGGGGTGGTTCGAGTATTTAGGATTGTTTACATGTCTACTAAATATTTTTTTGCCCAATAAATACAAGTGAATCCATAATCCGACACGTAAATCGAGTACAAGTCCAGCCAGCACATAAAGATGCTAATAAGTGGTTCGAGTAGTTCGACTTATGGTTCAAGTAATATAGGCTAGACGAGTGAAGTATGTGTGTCGCAGACATGAATTCAGTAATACCAATCCGTGTTTGTAACAGAGAATCAAATAGAACTAACTAGAACTGAAATACAGTAATCGACAAGTAAATGAAAGAACTATCAGAGAATGTACTCGCATGATACCCTAAAAGACTGATGAATACAGATATTCGAACCGGAGTCACAATGTCCTATTTAGAGCAATATAGGTTAGGATGTGTTCAAAAGGTAATAATTGAAGCTGCAATGCAATCTACATGATTCTAGGTCAATATAGGTTAAAGTCAACTCTTGGTCAACTCTGGTCAACCTTCTTAGTCAACTAAGTCAAACTTGGGCCAAACTAAGAGTCAAAGTCAAACTTCTAGGATTTTGGCCAAGTCTAATAGGTGTTGGCAAGGGTACTAGCCAAACTAACCTTAATCTAAATCATAAAACTTAACTAAAGCTATAGTCTATAATACACCTAGACCCTCATCTATATACCATACACATGTATATATATAACTAATATACATCCATACAAATATATATATATATATATATATATATATATATATATATATATATATATATATATATATATATATATATATATATATATATATATATATTTTTATATTTATATATATATATATATATATATATATATATATATATATATATATATATATATATATATATATATATATATATATATATATATATAGCTACATGGCACTATAGCTTAAAACACATACTACCCAATACCATATCATATATCCTAAGCAAAACCTCATACCCCTAGCTATATGTTAACAACCTCATATATATATATATATATTTTTTATATTTATATATATATATATATATATATATATTTTATATATATATATATATATATATATATATATATATATATATATATATATATATATATATATATATATATATATATATATAGCTACATGGCACTATAGCTTAAAACACATACTACCCAATACCATATCATATATCCTAAGCAAAACCTCATACCCCTAGCTATATGTTAACAACCTCATATATATATATATATATATATATATATATATATATATATATATATATATAAAATATATATATATATATATATATATATATATATATATATATATATATATATATATATAGTAGCCTATATATATCAAACTTAACAGATAACGCAATCCTCTAAATCATGATCTTAAGACACCCTCAACTGAAACATAGGTATCCTCACATTATCAGGTATGAACTCATAGAATCAATAGCCTATAAAAGTATCATAACATACAAATGTATGTAAACTCTAACCCATACACTATATAACCTATAACCCAAATCCCTAACTCTCTCAAATGCATCTATATCCCTCACCTTTAACTTAAATACAAGATACCTCAACTCCAAGCCCTAACTACTACCTCTAAATCTATACTACACATGAATTAACAAAACCCAATGGAACACACTCTCAAAACTCAACTACTAATTAACTCCAGATACTCTCACCACTCAACTGGACATACTAGGATACACCCAATGTCCAACCCAATCATGCTCCAGGGAACCCTCCTACTGCTACTGCTGTGGCTGGTACTACTTACCAAGTCAAAGCCATGCCAAGCCACTGCACACCCCTTGCTGCTGCTGCTTTGTGGCTTGTACACCAGCAGCCAAATAAGTCAAGCAAGCCAAGCCAAGCCAAGGCAAGGTGTAACTCCATTTTTGTAATAATAAATTTGGGTATATTTTATTTGAATCAATTTAAGATTTTAAATTATTTTTATCTTAAACTAAATTGTCATTAGTTATTTCTAACTATAGTTTCCCAAAAACTATTTTAGCTAATTTCTAATTATTAACTTTATTCCTAATTTTATTTTTCTACTTTTCCATTAATTTGTCCTCGGGCTTCTTATCACAAATCGTATTGGCCAGCCTACCATTAATAACCTTTTCTTAAACCAAATTAGCCTTTAAGCCCAGCCCGGCCTTTAGCTCAATTGGGTCGCGGGTTCATGGATCCACAAACCCATAGACCCGCTGACCCGAACCCGATATAACTAACCGTTGGTTTAAAATCTTCCATTCTATTCATTCATTCAAATTATTTCATTCAACTTTCCCTCCACTCCTCCTCTGTTGCAGCGGGAAGACGACGGGAACAACGACGCCGCGCGGAGGAGGACGAACCAGAAGCTTCCCCCAACCGCCTAACCGCTCGATTGATCTCGTCCATCCATTGCTAACCGTCACTTCCATCCTAGCCATCGCTCTATAACGGCCTAACCGTTTCGGCCACCGACGGCTGCCCGCCCAACCGCCACGCCGCTGGCCGCTGCCCGTGCAACCGCCTGCCCAAGCTTTCCCCGCCTATATATAGACCCCAACCTCGTCCTTCTTCTTCATCAATCCAATTGCGGCGGAACCCTGTCGAAATTTCTCCAGATTCACTTTTCTTCTTCCTCGAGCTCGTGGCCATGACGGATTGCAGCTAAGCTTCGCAGCAGCTTGGAGGATCCGACGACTCGACTCCATCAGTGATGATCGAATACTGTAAGTTATTATCGAATTTCGACGAATTAATTGAATTGCATTGTTCCTGATTGAATTGCCGAAATGGTTGGAACAGATTGAGCTAATTTTGTGGCTTCGTTGACGATTTGGATTGGAGATTGATTCTTGATGTTCTTTTGGAATTCTCGGTGAATTTTGGTATGATTCTTAATTATTTCTCTAATTTTGGAGTCAATTAGATTCAAATCGAACTCACAAACTATTCTTCTGTTCGTGCACACTTTCTGCTCAATGAAATGCCTGTGTGGACCTTGCTATCAGCTTTTGGACTCAGGAGAACTGTATCGGACTCGAAGAAGGCTCGTTTGGTGACGGCTAACACTCAGTGTTCAGAAGGGGTTTGTATCGGACACTAATACGGGTGATAGCAGGTATAATTTAGCATTGGAATTATGTTTCAGTTTGGTATAGGTTGATTCTTGACACGTATCGTATTGGTATTGACACAACACTAGTTTAAAGATCATTGTCCAGTTTAAGCTAAGCTGGGTTCAGATTGATTGTTGGTTTGAAATAGGTTGACTGCTGTTGAGTTTTGTGGAGTAGTTTTGTATTAGAAGTAGCAGTTAGAATAGAGTGGGGAGGTTGAGTTTGGTTATAATGATTTTCTTTGCATCTCAATTTTAAGTCAGGACAGGATGGACTTAGGATTCAGATTATGAGTTGTTATGACTGCTATTTTGGGCTTTGATGGTTATGGTCAACCCATTGATTTATTTAGGCAAGAGTTGGGTCAGTATAGTATAATGTGTAGATTTCAGTAGACAATGGGTTTGGGCCATATTAATCTACTAGTAACTAATGTGTTTGCTATTTTTGATATTAAACCTTTGGCCTATAGCCGAGCCCAGTAAGTGTGAGGATTAGGTCTGACAAGGATTATTATTCTTTGGCTCTTGTTTTTTGTTTAGATGTTAATTAAGTTAGTCCAGTGCCCATGGAATGACTAAGTTAGCCAAGGCTGGTTAGTAATGACTAGAACTAGATGGTAATAGTCCTTAGAGGGGATTAGGAATTATTTAGTTAAATTCTAAATATTGATTTTCCCTATTCTAGGTGATCTAAGAAGACTTGGACAAGACCCCGAAATCGGGCAAGTACATGTACTTGGTATTACCATCATTGCATGCATTGCACACACATTGTCTTGTTTCATTATTTGTACTTGTTCCCGATTGATTGCATTATTTCTCGTGTCGGGTGGGGGACGTTCTAGAAACATGTGATTGACTAATATTGGACAAATATTGCCTGATAGGATACTTCGTATGCCTGAGTCCATTTCGTGCATGACTGATAGCATTGTCGTCAAACATGTCTGATTATTGCGTGACTGATAGTATTGTCATCAGACATACCTGATTATTGATTGACTGATAGCGTAATTTATATGCCTGATTACATATTAGTCCCTATATGTTGATAACATCCAATTGCACATGTACACGTAGCTAGTGCATATTTATACTCATCTCGTTTCTTGTCTTTCAGTTATATTTTGATATACCGTTCCATTGATCTTCATGGTGAGTTTTATTGATTTACATTGTACTTTGCTCATTTCCTGACTGGATCGTTGATTACAGGTGAGATAGATATTTAGATTGTCATGACTGGCATTGGAGCTCGCTTGACACTGAGATATTAGTTTCATGTATAGGAGATTGATTGAGTGTATTTGTTTATATGTTGTTGTTGTATCATTTATCTTTTACCGATTTTGTACCCGGACATTTATATATAAGTTGTAATAATTGTATAGTGGATTGCTGTGATGGTTAGTATAGATTCCGTGATTAGATGCTGTGATGAGATACTCTTGTATTTGATGACTAGACGGCTCACTACCGCTGTCAACGACAGTGTAGGCCGGGCATGACATCGACCCGTACCCGATTATTCGGGAGCGGAATGTGACATGTTTTAGTGGTGGCCTATGCAGGTCTCTATCCAATGGTACTTAGGATTGGAGTGCCATTGGAAGCCTGCGGAAATATAAAACTCATCACAACATAGGACCGTTATTATATTGCTTACTTTTCTGCCTTTATATATATCTTGCTAACACACACAGTACACCTACGAGTCACTGATGGTTCTTCCCCTATAATTCCAAAGATGGCCAAAGGAAGGAAAGAACCTCATCCGCGAGGCCGTACTCCGAGTGTAGCCCATTCCGAGAGAGGATCATCTGCCCTACCTATAGTAGACCCAGAGCGCTCCGGTACCCACGTACCACCCTGTCACTAGAACATTTCTGGCTTGAGGGTATTTTGGTCTTTTTAGAATTATTTGGAATTATTTAGTATTAATTATAATTATTAGAATTTTCAGTGATTTTTAGTATTTTTGATTTGGTGCTATTCTAGACTTTGATTAGTGTTGACTTAGGAGACTGTCCTAGAAGCTAACCTAGGTCATGACTACTTGGTTAGAGTGTGTAACCCTAGCTTGACCTAAGTTAGAGATATCCTAGTCATTAGATTTAATTTGGGGAAATTAGGATTTAAATAGGTTAGTTAATGGCTTGTGGTTTCACAAGTCATGATTTATGACTTAAGCCCATAGAGGCCCAAAACCCAACTCCATGTAAACCCTAGTCCAATACACTCCCCATGGCCGGCCAACCCTAATCCCCCATCTATTTAATGCCTCTTCAAAGTTAGGGCTAGCCTCCTTTAGAAAGTTCTCAAGTTTAAGAAAGAGGTATGCTCCATCTTCAATAATTCTTAAAAAATCCTATTTAATTCCTTTTTCCCTCAAACAAATTGCAATAGGTTCTAATTTAGGTAATCTTGCTGTTTGTGTATTTTATTCTCAGTTTGTTAGCAATTTGGTGAAGATTGGGGAGCAAGGAGATACCCCCTCTTTGGAGCTTTTTGAGGAGTTTTGACACCTATAGGTAAATCCCTAAAACTCTATATTAGATGCTGTTAGTTTTGCATATTAACCTAGATCTAGGTGTCCCCTAGCTAACCCTAGATTTCTGTAGGATTTTGTGTCCATTTTGTGTCCTAAATGGACACGTATCAGTCCTTACATGTAAGTGTTTGTCGAAATGCCCCAAAGGGGATTTCGATCTGTTTTGAGGGAAGTGTTTGAATAGAAATTAGTATTTTTATGTGTCTTAAGTGTTTTTGGTCGTCTGAGTGTGTCTCGTGTCGTTTTGGTGTCGCTTGGGACCCTTGGACATGGCCGCGCACGTGTGTATAGGAATGCCCTGCTACTCGCGTGCTCGTGCAAGCTATCCAGGACACGTGGACGCATGATTTTTGACACGGAGCTCGGGGCAGTGTCTGAAACGACACTCCCCAAGTCTCGTGTCCCTTGGATCCGTGTCGGGTGAGATAACTAACCCGCACTGGACACGGGGAGCAGCCACTGAACAGTTCAGTGTGCTCTGGTCTGTGTGAGTGCTTGGACACGTTTGTGTCCTGATATTGGACACATTATTGTTTGTATGACACATTCACATATTAGCTATTATTTACCAACCCATTGTTTGTAATCATAATGATTATTTAACACTACCAAAATAAGTCATATCAGCGACGTATTTAGCGACTCCAAGATAGAACGTCGCTAATTTTTGGGGGTTTAGCGATGTTTATATAAGACGTCGCTGTTTGTCGCTAACAGCGACTAATAGCGACGTCTAGCGGCTACAATTTGTTAAATGGGAATCTGCGTCGCAAGTTCGTCGGTACACGTCGCTGATAGAGCGACGTGTAGCGACGCATTTTAAGCAGCGTCGCCGTTTATTAAATATCAGTGACGTTCAGTGACGGCCTAAAAGGACGTCGCTAAATCTTTCATATAGGGGGTGAGGGTTTCCTTTTCGATCATTCACAAATTTCCCCCCCAATTTTTCGCGCGCTCCTCCTCCGCGACGCTCCTCCGGCGATTTTCCTCCTCCGGTCTCCTCCTCCGCGGCGCTCCTCCGGCGATCTCCCTCCTCCGGCCTCCTCCTTCTCCTCCTCCTTCTTCCTAAGGTAGCTCCTCCTTAGGTAACTCTCCCCTGTCCCCGCTTCCCAGTTTCTCCTCGTCTTCTAGCTCTCTCTCTCGTTTCTAGTTCATGTCCACGAAAGCGTGGACTCGCTGCAGAGGACACGAGACTCACAGTGGACTCGCTGCGGGGGACACGAGAGCGTGGACTCGCTTCTAGTTCGTGTGACACCTATTTTGTTGGTTTAGACACGTCGTGTCCTACTGTGTGGACACGAGACTCACAGTGTGACACCTATATACTGATACTGGGAGTTTTTTGGGCATATCAACTGTCAATTTGATGTTTTGCTTGGATTCGAATTCTAATTTAGGGTTCGAGCCCTATTTACTGATACTGGGAGTTTTTTGGGCATTTTCAGAGTTTTGAAATGATGAATAAATTGACTAATAATTATTATCGAGCCCTATAAAATTTTAGCTATGTCACGAAGGATGGATACTAATCCTGTGAATGAGTTTTCTCCTAAGTATTCTCGACAGTTGAGTATGATTTAGCTCACTGACATTACTGAAATATGGAATGATTAGTGTAGGGTATGTTGGTCAGGTTTTGGCAGAGTTGGGATATGATAGTATGCACGTTACAATTAACAAGGAATGCTGTTGACACCAAATGTTGCACGACAGGTTACTTGAGTAACCTGGAATGTTTTACCTACTGAAACAAATAGTTTGGGCAAGGGTGTGTATAGGTTTGTCATCAGATGGTATGGGATTTTGCCTGCCAAGTTCTGAACAGCAGTCCAGGCTGCCTGCTTAGTTGAAAGTATTAATTAGACTTTCTGTTCAGTACCCTTTGACTGAATTAAGTTGACCTGAATACCATATTTGAAATCCTAAATCTAAGTCTGCCTGCTGTTCAATTCATGACAGGTTATCTTGTTAACAGTAAATGCCTTCCTTTTTAATATGTGTGAAACTCAGAGGTAGGATAAATCCAGTACAAATTAGGGACTGTCATGTTCAGGCAGTTGGTACCAGTATTTAAGACTAGTTTGATTTGTATAATTTAATGTTAAAGGCAGATAGGTAGGTCCTGTATGAGAGACTGGATACCTAGGTAGAAATACACCTACAGCCATTCAACTGGCGAGGTAGAATGTCAGGTATTTTGGAAAAATGGTGAGATACACCAAGTCAGACACTGTCCCTACAGCCATTCGACTGGCGAGGTAGAAATCTATGTACGACATTTGCTATAAAGACTTTGTATTAATCTTCGATACGACATGGTGATCAGGACATAGTCCCTGCAGCCATTCGACTGGCGAGGCAGAAACTATGTAGCCGTAGATAAAGTTGACTGTCCTCTGACCCTCATCCCTTGGCAATGATGATACGACAACCTATCACTATATCATATATAGTAGTAGATGATGTCTTAGTATTACATTATGTGAGTTCATCTTGATTCTGTTACATTCTTCAGATACTAGATACGATAAGAACATATACTACACCATATGTACAGAACATAGATGATTCACACTAATGTATGCTAGAATGAATCTTGGATTGTGTTCTGAGCCATCCGTTCTCACACTTGGCAAAAAATTAAATTTTCTGTGCTTTATCTACTTTCGAAAATGTACTCAAATTACATGATGGTTCCTTTAGTTAGCTTGCTTATGTTACAATTATATTATTTGTGAATATCGATCTTACCAGATGGCACCCATGACCCGAGGAGCGGCACGTCGTTTGAGGGAAACAGTGAATTCTGAGGTGGCTCCTCCTACAGTTAAGGAGAAAGTGGCACCGGTAGCTAGTGAGACTGGGAGTTCTATTCATCCAGCACCGGTAGCTAGTGAGACCGGGAGTTCTATTCATGCAGCACTTGCAAGGGACTACATCTCTCCTCATACCAAAGATCCCATTTTTTCGAGGTGGTTGCGTGATCGTATCACTAAGCGTTTGCGTGAGCTGCGTGGTTCTCATTAGCTATTAGTACTTATTTGTATTGGACTATTTGTATTAGGTTATTTTTGTATTAGACTATTTGTATTGGACTACATATATAAATTAGTACTGTGTCAATCTCTGGATTGTATTGGACTACGACATGGTGATCAGGACATAATTCCTGCAGCCATTCGACTGGCGAGGCAAAAACTATGTATCCGTAGATAAAGTTGACTGTCCTATGACCCTCATCCCTCGACAATGATGATACGACAACCAACCAGAGAGGATACTCTGAGAGATCTATCTGAGTAGGACGTATACTCTGAGAGATCACCTTTACAAGAATGATATCAGTAGTGGAATTGAGTGTTGGAGGAGATATTATCAGAGTATACGTCCTACTCAGATGGGTCTCTCACCGTTACTATTTTTTTCTGACATCATGATGGATGTGCTCCCTCAACAGATTCTTGCTCCGAGCAAAAACTTTGCCCCGGAGCTCAAGTGGACATCCTTCGTGTAGAGCTCGAGTGAGTGGTTTCTGACAGCATGGTGGTCTCCTTTGTCAAAGTATCCGTGCTCGTCCCACAACCAATGTGGGATGAGCACGGATACTTTGACAAAGGAGACCACCATGCTGTCAGGAACCTCTCACTCGAGCTCTACACGAAGGATGTCCACTTGAGCTTCGAGGCAAAGTTTTGGCTCGGAGCAAGAATCTGTTGACGGAGCACATCCACTATGCTGTCAGAAAAAAATAGTAACGGTGAGAGACCCATCTGAGTAGGACGTATACTCTGATAATATCTCCTCCAACAATCAATCCCACTACTGATATCATTCTTGTAAAGGTGATCTCTCAGAGTATACGTCCTACTCAGATGGATCTCTCAGAGTATCCTCTCCGGTTGGGTTGTGTTCTGAGCCATCCGTTCTCACACTTAAAATACATATGAATTAGAACTGTGTTTTGTATTTTCGGCGAACCCAGGGATTGGATTCTGTATTTTGTATTTTGGTTTCTGTATTTTGGCTCCAGCTCCATTTGCATTAATCTACGGTACGACATGGTGATCAGGACATAGTCCCTGCAGCCATTCGACTGACGAGGCAGAAACTATGTACCCGTAGATAAAGTTGACTGTCCTCCGACCCTCATCCCTCGGCAATGATGATACGACAACCTATCACTATATCTTATATAGTAGTAGATGATGTTTTAGTATTACATTATGTGAGTTCATCTTGATTCTGTTATATCCTTCAGAAACTAGATACGATAAAAACATATACTACACCATATGTACAGAACATAAATGATTCACACTAATGTATGCTAGAATGAATTTTGGGTTGTGTTCTGAGCCATCCGTTCTGATCAAGCATCTTCCTTCTCCTCTCCTCCACCATAGCTCTGGACCCATCTGCTCCTCCCTACTTTCCTTCTTCTTATTTGACTCCCTCAGCCACATATGATATCCACCTCAAGTGTAGACTCGGGGAAGCAGAAGTGGGTAGGAAGAGGAGGAAGAAGCAGTACAGCCGGCGGCATGACCCGAAGGAAGTACAGATGTTTTCTTCAAATCCGTAGGAGAACTATAAGGATATATCTTTTCACAACATGTCACATTGTCAAAGACCCTTAATGTGAATATTATGTTACCGCGGTATCGGAAGACTAACATATCATAATTTTTTAAGCCGTGTGTTTTGACATAATCCTCCCAACTCTTTTCTCCTATGTAGTAATCTTGCATTACACATAGCAGGAAAGAGTTTGGAGGATTATGTCAAAACACACGGCTTAGAAAATTATGACACGTTAGTCTTTCGACACCGCGGTAACATGGTTGTCACATTAAGGGTCTTTAACAAGGTGATATGTTGTAAAAAGATATATCCTTATAGTTCTCCTACGGATGTTGAAGAAAACCTATGTACTTCCTCCGGGTCATGCCGCCGGCTGTGCTGCTTCCCCCTCCTCTTCCTGCCCACTTCTTCTCTCCCGATTCTACACTTGAGGTGGATATCATTTGTGGCTGAGAGAGTCAAATAAGAAGAAGGGAAGTAGGGAGGAGCAGATGGGTCCAGAGCCATGGTGGAGGAGAGGAGAAGGAAGATGCTTGATCAGAACTTGAGGTGGAAAAGTTGTGACGTTGATAGCGTGAGAGAGGGATAGGGTGAATGGAGGGAGGGAAGTGGCTGCATGCCTTTGGCTCACTGAGCGGTATTTGTCCTCCGACCCTCATCCCTCGGCAATAATGATACGACAACCTATCACTATATCTTATATAGTAGTAGATGATGTCTTAGTATTACATTATGTGAGTTCATCTTGATTCTGTTACATTCTTCAGATACTAGATACGATAAGAACATATACTACATCATATGTACAAAACATAGATGATTCATACTAATGTATGCTAGAATGAATTTTGGGTTATGTTCTGAGCCATTCGTTCCCATACTTGGCAATTAAGTTGTGGACCATTATGTTTGACATTGTTGTTACAAATTTTCATATATCTGTGTTGATTGATGAGATTGTGTTTCAAACGTGTTCGTGATTGTGTGTATCTGTGTTGTTTGATACTGTGTTTGTGATACATACCGTCGTTGTTGTAACAAATGGTATAGGGGATGCTGCAAATGCTACAGGGGATGCTGCAAATGCTGTATTTTTTTATTTTTTATTTTTTCAAGCTTAGCGACGTTCAGCGACTCTCAGTGACGTTCAGCGACGAAGGTAACGTCGCTAAGTAAGTATCACAACGTCGCTAACTGTGATAAATATCGTCGCTGATCGTCACTAAATGTCGATACGTATGACGTCGCTAAACGTCGCTATTTGTCGGTACTATAGCGACGTAACAAAGTCGCAGAACGTCGCCATTTGGCTCTCAAGCTAGGTCAGCATCGATGCATTTTAAGTCGCTCAACGTCGCTAGATTACGTCGGTAAATGATGACGTTTTACGTCGCTGGTAGTCGCTGAATTAGCGACGTGTCCGCGTCGCTAAGTGTCGTCGCAATAGCGACGTATTGCGATGTTTTGTTGTTTAGCGACTAGGTTAATCGCGACTACGTGCAAACATTGCTAAATACGTCGCTAATCGATATTAGCGACATATTTTCCCTATTTAGCGACGTCCTGAGGCATCGCTGATTTGACAGATTTTAGTAGTGTAAGGTCAAAATTATTGATCCCCATTTGGACTGATAATCTAGTGTAACAGTGCCCTAACTCACCGTTCTTCCTCTTGATTATATTTTAATGGTTAATTGTATCATGTAATTAATGTGATTAAGTATGGTTACATATTGATAATAAGATAGGATTGTTAAGGAATCATTTTGAGGGCTTATTGATTTCAAATTCCCTGAATTTCTAATGGACTGATACCTTGGCTGATATTCTGAGTTTAATTCATTTTCCTGAGTTTGATTCTGTTAGGATTATATACTAAAAGCATCACTTTTGTAGTAACCTTATTTCCTTAAATTTTGAATGAGAATCATATGGGTAAATGTTTGCATATTGTATTTATTGCAAGTGTTGATGCAAATGTCTGATATTCTATATTGTAGATAATATGTTGTGTGGTGTCACACAGAAGATCATATTATCAGTTTCCTATGGTGTATATAAATAGTTTACAACCTAGATAGACTTGGACAATCTATTGGAAAGGTTGTAGTGTAATCTGGTATTAGTCTATCTTGACTATAGGTTTACACTAGTACACTTTGTGTGTATTGAACATGACCACTTGAGGTTGTTCTCTTTGTACTGACTACATAAGAGAACAAACACCTCTGTTATTATGGATACTTGTACTCTTAATCCGGATATAATAATGGACATGTATATGTAGTGTGCATTACTTTGACTCATAAAAGAGTGAGATTCATTATGGATCAACAACCTCTATGAATTGGGTAATAACATTGTATGTATGATGGGCTGTTGATTATAAATGGAATCCATGTCCCGATACATCGGGTTGATAATATCCTCTTAAGGAGCTTATAAGGATTGTCATGTAAACCCTGCAAGTGGATTATATCCGACATGACAAATAAAGTTGAGCGGTACTACTTAAGGATAAATGATGTCGAATCAATATAGTTGTCAGTAACTTAATTTGATCGACGGACATACGATATCTTAACATGGGGAGCCAAACGAGCATATAATAAAATGAGCCCACAAACATAATTTGGGATTAGAGAGGTAGTGCAACAATAGCTCATTAGTGGACCGAGCTATCGTTAATGGGCCTGGATTGTGTGTTCGGGCTGAACACGGGATATCCAGATCCGTTAGGAGACCTAACCCTAATTTCTCCTCATGGTCCCTACCGTAGCCTATATATATCCTCTATTTCTCTGGCCGCCAGATTACTGATCAGAAATCTAAAATTTTCTCTAAATTCGTGATTCATGTAAGGAGAGAAAGAGAGGGCTGCCAAAGAGAAGAAAAGGTTGGGAGATCGTCGCCCATACGACGTCCAACTCGAGGAAGGAATACGTGCATAAGATCTTGGGGTCGTCCGCTCGAGATTGCCAGGAATTACTTGTCTCCTTTCTGCCGCAGGTATAATTCGTGAACCATAGTTTCCGCCTATGAAGGGTTAGAACACGTATTAGATTTGTTTAACTTTCTATCGATCAATACGCACACCAAAGGAAGGGTCCTGGGAATTCCCAGTTCCATCAATTGGTATCAGAGCCACTTTGGATCTACGTATTGATTGATACGTCCATGTTGTCCAATAAAACCTGCGCTGTGTAATAGTCGGTAGATGTAGATCTGTTCTAATTTGATTTTTTAGGCATCTTAGATCCAACTATTATGGTCCAATGAATGTTTTTTGATTGTGTTGTTTAAAACCACGGACATGTCGTGGATGTTGTTGTTGCTGTAGATGTAATTAAAATTACGAGGGTTGATCGTGCTTATTATTTTAATTTTTCAATCTAGATTATGTGTGAACTCCTTCGGGAGGCATAGGATTGATGTAATTTTAATTATTTTTGATCAATAGTGATGGCGGTGGTGGCTGTTTCTGACACCGGACGAGATGCTGGTTTTAAGCAGTCTAGAGGCAGACAGATGATTTTTGAACCCCGAATAGATCTGCGCAACGCCAGATTTTGGATTCAGATAGTTGAGGACGGAGCAACAAAGATGACCATAATAGTTGGATATTTTCTCTTATTTTTGTTATTTTGCTTTTTCTGATTTTGCATGTTTATTATTGTGTGGTTATTTTTTTGAAAAACCAAGCCTACATTAATAATGGACAACATGGGCATAATATCAACTAGTAGAAAAACCCTCATTGTTAAATAACTAAGTGGGAGAGGATTTTTATTTAGTATAAATCCTATGGTCTTCATTACTGGTTTGTAGGTGATGTAATTATACTTGCGTGCTGGCTTTAGTGCTTTCCTCCATATCGGATAAGTATAATTATGGATCACCAGTACAAACTTCTTTAGGAATAATTGTAGAAAGTTGCCTAGTATGTGTTCACTTCTCCATCTGAAGGAACTCATTACAAGGTAATGGACTTAGTATTAAGTAATGGTATAAACTTAGATACAAATAATGGTATCCTCCCCATCGGAGTCACTGCTATTATTTGTATGACCAGAGCAAGACCAGCATATTAATTTTATTTGTCATAAAGTTATATTGACATGATAGTAAAATTAATAAGAAAAATCTACTTGAACAAAGTTGAATTTGTATACGTCCACACTATCGTGGTATGCTAAATTCATGGTATACAAGGTGTTGGTGAATTTCTTATTGTTGTTTTGAGGGAATCAATATTTAGTTAATTCAAAAAGTTTTTTTGCCCTACATAATTTTATTTATGTGATTCTCAGGATTTCAAAAATGGGTTCTTTCAGTCCACTTATGGTGATTCTTAAAGAAAACAAACTTACTGGACCTAATTATATTGACTGAAAACGTAATTTGGACATTGTTCTGACTGTCGAGGAGTACAAATATGTACTTGTTGAGGAATGCCCACTTAAGCCTGATGCTAACTCTGATAAAGAGGTCAAAGAGGCTTATAAGAAGTGGAAAAAAGGCAGATGAGATTGCGCGATGTTACATTCTGGCATCTATGTCAAATATACTGCAACATCAGCATCAGGCCATGGCCACAACTTATGACATGATGTATAACCTCAAGGAACTCTTCGGACATCAGAGTAGAGCAGCTAGGCAGTTTGCTATGAAATGTTTGATGAATACAAAAATGGCTGAGGGTACACCAGTAAAGGATCATGTTATCAAGATGATGGGTCATCAGAATGAGATGGAGATCCTTGGAGCTGAAATCGATGGTGAATCCCAGGTCGATATCATTCTCGGGACTCTGCCTAAATGTTTTGACAATTTTTGCCTTAATTACAACATGAACAAAAGGTTGTATAGTTTGGCAGAACTTGGAAAAGAGCTACAGGATGCTGAATCTCTCTTTAGGCAGAGTGGTCATGTTTTTGTTTCTGAAAAGGCTTCTACTTCTAAGCCAAAAGGTGGTAAGAAGAAGAATAACATTCAGAAACAGGCAAACTCAGCAAAGAAGGGCATGGGACCTCAAGGTGCGGTAAAAAAAGTCGAAAGGCAAATGTTTCAAGTGCAAAGGGTCAGGACATTGGAAGACTGATTGTCCACTTCTCAAACAAGGGAACAAAGAAGGTATATCTCATTTACTAGTAGTTGAAACATGTTTAGCGGTGTTATCTACCGGCACCTGGTGTGTAGATACATGAGCCACTAATCATGTCTGCAATACATTGCAGGGGTTCCAGGAAACCAGACGGCTCAGTGATGGAAAGATATGCTTGTTCATGGGTGATGCTACAAAAGTATCGGTCGTTGCATAGGAGATGTTACTTTATCTTTTGGTAGAAATAAGTCTTTGACATTGAGAGATTGTCTTTATGCACCTTCACTTAGAAGGAATTTAGTTTCTGTTTCTATGTTAGTTAAGGATGGATATTCAGTTTATTTTAATGACAATATTGTTATTTGAAAGAATAAACATTTTATCTGTTCTGGTGCATTGGTTGATAATTTGTATGTCATTAATCCTATTTTGCCCACAATGCAACTTATGAAAATGAATAATATGCCATCTAACTTAAATAAGAGAAAAGAACCTTCTTGTATGAACCAAACATATCTTTGGCACTTGCGATTGGGGCATATTAACCTAAGAAGGATTCAAAGACTGGTTAAAGATGGACCTTTGAGTTCATTGGAAGTGGATGCACTACCAGTCTGTGAATCTTGCTTGGAAGGTAAAATGACCAAAAGGTCTTTTACGGTAAAGGGGTATAGGGCCAAAGATGGGTTGGAATTGGTTCATTCTGATTTGTGTGGACCTATGACTATCCAAGCTAGAGGTGGCTTTGAATATTTTGTCATATTTATTGACGATTATTCAAGGTATGGATACATTTATTTGATGCGCCGTAAGTCTGAGTGCTTTGAGAAATTCAAAGAGTACAAGGCTGAAACGGAGAAACGTCATAGAAAATATATCAAGTCATTATGATCAGATCGTGGTGGCGAGTACCTCTTTGGAGAGTTTAGGGATTATTTATCAGAGGCTGGGATTGCATCCCAATTGACTGTACCTGGAACGCCCCAACAGAATGGTGTAGCCGAAAGAAGGAATAGAACTCTTATGGAGATGGTTAGATCAATGATGAGTTATTCGGATTTGCCAGATTCGTTTTGGGGATATGCCTTAGAGACTGCAGCTTATATTTTGAACTTGGTTCCTTCTAAGTCAGTACCTCTTACTCCTACAGAGCTGTGGATTGGGCGTAAGCCTAGTCTGAAACATGTTCACATTTGGGGTAGTCCAACACATGTGCTGAATGGAAAAGCAGATAAGTTGAAATCTCGTACAGAAGTACGCTTGTTTGTAGGCTATCCAAGAGGAACAAAAGGAGGTTTATTTTATAGTCCTAAGGATCAGAAGGTCATTGTTAGCACCAATACCCGATTCTTAGAGGAAGACTATGTGATGAACCATAAACCCACAAGTAGAGTTGTTCTAGAAGAACTGAGACGTGAGATACCAAGTACTTCAGTACCAACAGTATAAGAGGATGAACCACAAATAACTGCACAACGTGTCACAAATGTTACACCACAACCGATAGTGCGTCGTCGTAGTGGGAGGGTTGTGATACAACCTGATAGATATATGTTCTTGGGAGAGTCGTCAGACTTCGTCCCTGAGGAACAAGATTATGATCCCTGTACCTACAATGAAGCACTCCAAGATAAAGATACAGAGTCTTGGCAAAAAGCAATAATATCTGAAATAGAATCTATGGATTCTAATCTGGTCTGGGAGCTTGTAGAACCACCCGTTGGTGTAAAAGCCATTGGATGCAAGTGGGTCTATAAGAGAAAAAGAGGATCAGACGGTAAGGTTGAAACCTTTAAAGCTCGGCTTGTAGCAAAAGGTTTTACTCAAAGAGAGGGTATCGATTATGAGGAAACCTTTTCTCCTGTAGCCATGCTTAAGTCTATTCGAATTCTTTTATCTATTGCAGCTCATCTCGATTATGAGATTTGGCAAATGGATGTCAAGACAGCTTTCCTTAATGGAAGTCTTGAGGAAGACATCTATATGAAACAACCAGATGGGTTCATTGAAAAGGGCCAGGAGCATCTTGTTTGTAAGCTTAAAAAGTCCATTTATGGACTTAAGCAAGCTTTCAGATCTTGGAACATATGTTTTGATCAGGTGATAAAATCCTATGGATTTGATCAATGTCAGGATGAATCATGTGTATACAGAAAGTATGACGGAAACGTGGTGGTGTTTCTAGTACTTTATGTAGATGACATCTTGCTCATTGGAAACAATGTGAAGGTATTATCTGATGTAAGGGTATGGTTATCCAAACAGTTTGATATGAAGGACTTGGGAGAAGTAGGTCACATCCTTGGGATCAAAGTTCTACGAGATCGTAAGAAAAGGATGTTGGGCTTATCCCAAGCTTCCTATATCGATACTGTACTAACTCGTTTTAGTATGCAAAATTCTAAGAAAGGTTTCTTACCTTTTAGACATGGAATTGCTCTATCAAAGGAGCAGTGTCCGAGGACACCTAAAGCGATAGAGAACATGAAGGCAGTTCCTTATGCTTCAATAGTAGGAAGCTTAATGTATGCAATGCTATGTACGAGACCAGACATCTGCTTTGCCTTAGGCATGGTCAGCAGATATCAGTCTAACCCAGGACAAGAGTACTGGACTGCCGTAAAGCATATTTTGAAGTACCTGAAAAGGACTAAAGAGTATATGCTAGTTTACCAGGCAGATAGTTTAGTTCCCTTGGGGTATACAGACTCAGATTTTCAGTCAGATAAGGATTCCAAGAAATCTACCTCAGGTTATGCGTTTACTTTGGGAGGTGGAGCCATTGTGTGGAGGAGTATCAAGCAAAAATGTATTGCTGATTCTACCATGGAAGCCGAGTATATGGCAGCCTGTGAGGCAGCTAAAGAAGCGGTTTGGCTCAAAAACTTTCTGTTGGACTTGGATGTGGTACCTAGTTTGCCTAAGTCTATTACACTTTATTGTGATAATAGTGGTGCAGTTGCAAACTCGAAGGAACCACGAGCCCATAAGACAGGCAAACACATTGAGCGTAAGTACCACCTGATACGAGATTTCGTAAAGAAAGGAAAAGTTGCCGTGATCAAGATAGCATCAGCCGACAACCTAGCTGATCCCTTTACAAAGAGCTTACTAGCTAAGGCTTTTGACAGTCATGTTGAGGGAATGGAAGATGTGTAGCAGCATGGCTTTAAGTATAAGTGGGAGATTTGTAACAGTATACTGAAAAAGCAATGCTTTGAGTATAAGTGGGAGATTGTTAGGATTATATACTAAAAGTATCACTTTTGTAGTAACCTTATTTCTTTAAATTTTGAATGAGAATCATATGGGCAAATGTTTACATATTATATTTGTTGCAAGTGTTGATGCAAATGTCTGATATTCTATATTATAGATAATATGGTGTGTGGTGTCACACAAAAGATCATATTATCAGTTTCCTATGGAGTATATAAATAGTTCACAACCTAGATAGACTTGGACAATCTATTGGAAAGATTGTAGTGTAATCTGGTATTAGTCTATCTTGACTATAGGTTTATACTAGTACACTTTGTGTGTATTGAACAGGACCACTTGAGGTTGTTCTCTTTGTACTGACTACATAAGAGAACAAATATCTCTATTATTATGGATGCTTGTACTCTTAATCCGAATATAATAACGGACATGTATATGTAGTGTGCAATACTTTGACTCATAAAAGAGTGAGATTCATTATGGATCAACAACCTCTATGAATTGGGTAATAACATTGTATGTATGATGGGCTGTTGATTATAAATAGAATCCATGTCCCGATACATCGGGTTGATGATGTCCTCTTAAGGAGCTCATAAGGATTGTCATGTAAACCCTGCAGGTGGATTATATCCGATATGACAAATAAAGTTGAGCGGTACTACTTAAGGATAAAAGATGTCGAATCAATATAGTTGTCAGTAACTTAATTTGATCGACGGACATACGATATCTTAACATGGGGAGCCAAACGAGCATATAATAAAAGGAGCCCACAAACATAATTTGGGATTAGGGAGGTAGTGCAACAATAGCTCATTAGTGGACCGAGCTATCGTTAATGGGCCTGGATTGTGTGTTCGGGCTGAACACGGGATATCCACATCCGTTAGGAGGCCTAACCCTAATTTCTCCTCATGGTCCCTGCTGTAGCCTATATATATATATATATCCTCTATTTCTCTGGCCGCCAGATTACTGATCAGAAATCTAAAATTTTCTCTAAATTCGTGATTCACGTAAGGAGAGAAAGAGAGGGCTGCCAAGGAGAAGAAAAGGTTGGGAGATCGTCGCCCACACGACGTCCAACTCGAGGAAAGAATACGTACAGAAGATCTTGGGGTCGTCCGCTCGAGATTGCCAGGAATTTGTCTCCTTTCCACCGTAGATATAATTCGTGAACCCTAGTTTCTTCCTATGAAGGGTTAGAACACGTATTAGATTTGTTTAACTTTATATCGATCAATACGCACACCAAAGGAAGGGTCCTGGGAATCCCCAGTTCCATCAGATTCATCATGTTAGTATTAATGATTTAAATCATATACTATATTATGGGTTAAATTGCTGAACATTTAGTTACTTAATACCAGGTGTTATAGTTTAATATACATGTTATATGGCTGAATGTGTTTTGGGGATGTTGGGTTTCATTTGGAGACTTGTTGGGATTTCGAATGGGATTGAAATAATGTCCTAGCTGTCAACTGTTCCTGTTTTATCAATACATATTTACTGTCATTGCCATGTTTAACACTAGGACACTGTCATTGGATTCCTGTACACAGGAACACACTATGGATTCAGTGCACTCACACTCACAGGTTCCTCTTTATCTATGACACTCACACACACATGCCACACTCTCACATGTTCACATATACACCCACACACGATTCTAACATTTACACACACAACCTACATGTATTCCTGACACTGGGTTCTTCTAATACACACACACACAAGGCAAATCCTGGGACACATGACCACACATGGGTTCACATTGTTTGCATTCACTTTTCAGAAGATAGCTTGTGAACCCTATCATTTGTTTTCCTGTACACACATGTTTTTCCTGTCACACACATTTGATTTCCAGATTTCCTCACATTCACTCACACACATTGTAACACTATCACCCACATTCACATGGTCCTGAACACACACACAGGGACTTGGTTCATTATCAATCATGTTCACCACACATGTTTTTCCTCTAGCACACACACACATTTCATAATGTATACACACATTGCTCCTCTTGACACACACACTATTTTTTAAATTTCCTTTCACTGTACTCACATACACACACATCATATGGTTAACCCTCTCTATGAAATACTATGTACATATTTCTATATATGTAGTGTGCCTATAGCTATATATAGCATGTCTAACCTATGTGAATATGTATGATGGTAGTGTAAAGTGTAAGGGAATTTCTATATGTGTAGTAGCTAATGTGTTAGGCATTTCTTTGGTATATGTGAATAGTGATATATATATATATATATATATATATATATATATATATATATATATATATATATATATATATATATATATATATATATATATGGTATTGGCCTATGATGTGTCTGTTAGACTAGTGAGATCTTAGTTAGGCTTGTTTAGTCTTGATTAGGCCTAGAATAGACTAGTTAGACTAGTTTAGACTTGTTAGACCTAGTTGACCTAGTTTGACTTCTAGGGTTGACCAGAGTTGACCAAGACTTGACTTTGGTCTAGATTGACCTAGAATCATGTATAATGCATAGTAGAACTTCATGTTACCATTTTAGACTTGTTGTGACTTGTGCTGTTCTGATTAGGAGCCAGACACCACTCCTCGGACAGTACTTTCATCTTGGACACTCAGATACCAGGCGAGTACATTCTCTGATCATTTCATATCCTGTTTAGAATTATTTTCCTGCTTTAAATTACTTTACTTGATACTGTCACGTTGGTCACACGGATTAGTACTATATGGATCCCTTCTTGAGATGTTATCCCCTCAGGGAGCATCGGATACTACATGTTCTGTGCGTTTCACTTACATGGTGTATCACTATGCTTCACGGTTCATTGATCACTTATGACATGTACTCTCATGATCACAGAGTCTTCCTTAAATCACCCATTTATGGGCATTTCTAGAATCACCCATTTATGGGCTTACCATGTATCACCCCTTGTGGGCCATTGCATGGAATTATAACATAACCTGGCTGGATCCTTGTGTATTGATTGGGGGTACGGAGGAGTAGAAGTAGACATGTGAATAATATCCAAGTAGTGTAGTTCCCAGAATCACTCCATAGTATAGTTTCCAGAATCTCCTATGCCATTCACATGTTTATATTGTACTCTGACTTACTAGCCACTGTTAGTTATCTACTTATAGTAGATATTTCTTTATAGTTCTCTCTCTGTTTACACTCTGTACTTTCTTTCAGTTCTTGTATCTTACTTTACTGCATGATTATATTTTCTAACCTGCTATGATCTGTTGAGATGTATTGTGCTCGCTCCTGTCATGACTGGACCTGTTGAAAATATTAAAGGGGACGAGGAGGAGGCCTGTGTGGATACCTACTACGGGATAGCTCTAGATGACACCATTGATCCGGATTTCTAGCCGGATCCATTAACTATAGAGACTGAGGCTCCCTAGTCTAGGTTTACTATTATTGTCATTTGGGATCTGGATTGTATATATTCTTTCATATTCAGTAGTTGGGACTTGTATTCTGGATGTTTGCTGAGATGATATCTTAGACACTTAGACTCTTCTGATCTTCTGTATTTTATTTGAGTTTTATATCATATCGTACTTCTTCTTCCTTAGTTGTGATTGAGTTTACATTCTGCTATGTCACCCCCATTCGGAGAGTATAAACTGTTTGGTATTATATTGTTAGATGTTAGGACAACGTTCTACCGCCGACACTGCGGCGTAGGCTGGGCGTTTTACATTCTCGTACCCTCACAGTGGGTGCGGGTCGTGACACACCCGTCACGAGAGCTTCTTCACGAAACTCCATTAGTTCCATGAGGGGCACCCAGATGCATGAGTTAGTCCATGGGCTATTGGAAGCCCAGAGAGCCTAGACTCAGAGCTTGTTGGATGCTCAGAGGGAGCAGACCACTATATTGCAGGAGGGTATTGAGAGACTAGTTAGCCCATTCCTACCACCACCACCCCCATTTCCCCAGACTACTACTGCTCCACCTACATCTCATATTTTACCTCCACCGACTACCATACCGACCCCATCATATATTCCACATCCGCCATATGCTCCACATCCATCACATATTCCACCACCACCTACCCAGGCTCCTGTACACCATACTATTACCACTTTTGTTCAGCCCGAGCCTATTTCTTTCATTCCGCCTCCCATCCATACTCATGCTTCTCCTACTTATACTCGGACTACTCCCACCCACCATCAGAGAGAGGGTTCCATCCTGGATTTCAAAAGGATGGCACCTAGAGAGTTCCTTGGGACTGAGGGTATACTCTACGCCGATGAGTGGCTAGAGGATATAGAGAGGGTGATGAGACTATCTAGGCTCCCAGAGGACCTCAAGGTAGAGGCAGCTGGCGTGCAGATGCATGATCTGGCACGTACCTAGTTTAGGATTGAGCCTCAGCTCGCAGTACCTGGATTGACTTGGGAGCAGTTTGTGGGAATCTTCAAAGAGAAGTTTTTCCCAGCGGTAGCTAAAGAGGCTTTGGAATGCCAGTTTCAGACTCTTGAGCAGAGGACTCGTTCGGTTGACGAGTACGCGGCAGAGTTTGGACGACTTAGTCGGTTTGCAGAGGGTAGAGCCAGAGATCCAGTCGTGAGAGCCACGAGATTCAGACAGGGTTTGAGCCATGAGCTTCGTTACTTAGTCACGGCTAACGGAGCGACTACTTATGTTGGGATGGTCGCCGTTGCTCAGAGATTAGAGATTGATCTGAGCCTCCGACCTAAGAGAGATCGTGACATTAGTGGAGGGGGTAGCCACTCGGGACCATCCAAACGTCCCAATAACCAGCAGACGAAGACCTTCACATCCCAGCCTCCTCAGAGGACTCAGCAGCAGCAGCAGCGACCAATTCAGTAGCCTTGTGGATTTTGTCAGAAAGTGGGCCATACCTGGCAGGTGTGTAGGAAGAGACTTGGACAGTGCCTTATCTGTGGTGCAGCTGATCATCAGGCTAGGGAGTGCACCATTGCTCGTACAGCTTCTGGACCTTCGGGACTTCCACAGCCAGAGGGACGAGTCTACCTTATGGCAGAGGAAGGAGCAGAGGCTATTCCGATTCCTGACGAGGACTAGAGGCCGGAAGCATTCTCGCATAGCTGGAGCAGACCGTGGGTCATCATTTCCTTTGTGATTCTTTCTAGCACCTAGTCTTTCCTTGTTGTTTCATATTCAAGACTTGTTTCTAAAGTCTCTGTATTGTTTCATATTGGCCGCTTGTTTGATCCTTGTTGTTCCTTAGTACCTAATAAAACTACTTGTTCACTTCCTGTCATGACTTTGACTGTTAAAAATTTATTTTATTCTTCATAAATCCTTGGAAATTTTCTAGATAAAGTTGAGATATATTCGATGACCTACTACGACGTGGCAGATGTGCACTGCAGTCAATTACCTGGATTATGGAAACTGAAGGTTCACTGTAGCCAGATGCACACTGGCGAGGTATGGACTCTAAGTTGAAGTAATTACAGGTAATCATGGGCTCTCGGATATTATTGAGACTAAGTCCTAAATTCATAATGTTTCTGGTATCGGATAAAATTAACAGAGTATTTGGTAATATATTTTTATTGGGACCACGGAACCGAAGGTTCACTGCAGCCAGATACATACTGGCGGGGTAGGAACTGAAGGAAAAGTGACTCCAGATATGTATGATTGCCAGATATTATTGAGACTACTATCATTAATCATGTTTTCGTGACTATCATTTGTACCTGTTTTCGTGTCCAATTCAAATTTGTATTGATTATTTTTAATCGTGCCTAATCGTGCCATCTGAAATTTCGAGGACGAAATTTTTCAAGGGAGAAAGATTTGTAACTCCATTTTTCTAATAATAAATTTGGGTATATTTTATTTGAATCAATTTAAGATTTTAAATTGTTTTTATCTTAAACTAAATTGCCATTAATTATTTCTAACTATAGTTTCCCAAAAACTATTTTAGCTAATTCCTAATTATTAACTTTATTCCTAATTTTATTTTTCTACTTTTTCCATTAATTTGTCCTTGGGCTTCTTATCACCAATCGTATTGGCCAGCCTACCATTAATAACCTTTTCTTAAACCAAATTAGCCTTTAAGCCCAGCCCAGCCTTTAGCTCAATTGGGTCACGGGTTCATGGATCCACAAACCCACAGACCCGCTGACCCGAACCCAATATAACTAACCGTTGGTTTAAACTCTTCCATTCTATTCATTCATTCAAATTCTTTCATTCAACTTTCCCTCCACTCCTCCTCTGTTGCAGCGGGACGACGACGGGGACAACAACGTCGTGCGGAGGAGGACAAACCATAAGCTTCCCACAACCGCCTAACCGCTCGATTGATCTCGTCCATCCATTGCTAACCGTCCCTTCCATCCTAGCCATCGCTCTATAACGGCCTAACCGTCTCGACCACCGACGGCTGCCCGCCCAACCGCCTCGCCGCTGCCCGCTGCCCAAGCTTTCCCCGTCTATATATAGACCCCAACCTCTTCCTTCTTCTTCATCAATCCAATTGCGGCGGAGCCCTGTCGAAATTTCTCCATATCCGCTTTTCTTCTTCCTCGAGCTCGTGGCCATAGCGGATCGCAGCTGAGCTTCGCAGCAGCTTGAAGGATCCGACGACTCGACTCCATCAGTGATGATCGAATACTGTAAGTTATTATCGAATTTCGACAAATTAATTAAATTGTATTGTTTCTGACTGAATTGCCGAAACGGTGGGAACAAATTGAGCTAATTTTGTGGCTTCGTTGACAATTTGGATTGGAGATTGATTCTTGATGTTCTTTTGGAATTCTCGGTGAATTTTGGTATGATATTCTTGATTATTTCTCCGATTTTGGAGTCAATTAGATTTAAATCGAACTCACAAACTATTCTTCTGTTCGTGCACACTTTCTGCTCGATGAAATGCCTGTGTGGACCTTGCTATCGGATTTTGGACTCAGGAGAACTGTGTCGGACTCGAAGAAGGCTCGTTTGGTGACGGCTAACACTCATTGTTCAGAAGGGGTTTGTATCGGACACTGATACGGGTGATAGCAGGTATAATTTAGCATTGGAATTATGTTTCGGTTTGGTATAGGTTGATTCTTGACACGTATCGTATTGGTATTGACACAACACTAGTTTAAAGATCATTGTCCAGTTTAAACTAAGCTGGGTTCAGATTGATTGTTGGTTTGAAATAGGTTGACTGCTGTTGAGTTTTGTGGAGTAGTTTTGTATTAGAAGTAGCAGTTAGAATAGGGTGGGGAGGTTGAGTTTGATTATAATGATTTTCTTTGCATCTCAATTTTAAGTCAGGACAAGATGGACTTAGGATTCAGATTATGAGTTGTTATGACTGCTATTTTGGGCTTTGATGGTTTATGATCAACCCATTGATTTATTTAGGCAAGAGTTGGGTCAGTATAGTGTAATGTGTAGATTTCAGTAGGTAATGGGTTTGGGCCATATTAATCTACTAGTAACTCATGTGTTTGCTATTTTTGATATTAAACCTTTGGCCTATAGCCGAGCCCAGTAAGTGTGAGGATTAGGTCTGACAAGGATTATTATTCTTTGGCTTTTTTTTTTTTAGATGTTAATTAAGTTAGTCCAGTGCACATGGAATGACTAAGTTAGCCAAGGCTGGTTAGTAATGACTAGAACTAGATGGTAATAGTCCTTAGAGGGGATTAGGAATTATTTAGTTAAATTCTAAATATTGATTTTTCCTATTCTAGGTGATCTAAGAAGACTTGGACAAGACCCCGGAATCAGGCAAGTACATGTACTCAGTATTACCATCATTGCATGCATTGCACACACATTGTCTTGTTTCATTATTTGTACTTGTTCCCGATTGATTGCATTATTTCTCGTGTCGGGTAGGGGACGTTCTAGAAACATGTGATTGACTAATATTGGACAAATATTGCCTGATAGCATACTCCGTATGCCTGAGTCCATTTCGTGCGTGACTGATAGCATTGTCGTCAGACATGCCTGATTATTGCGTGACTGATAGCATTATCGTCAGACATGCCTGATTATTGATTGACTGATAGCATATTTTACATGTCTGATTACATATTAGTCCCCACATGTTGATAACGTCTAATTGCACATGTACACGTAGCTAGTGCATATTTATACTCATCTTGTTTTCTGTCTTTCAGTTATATTTTGATATACCGTTCCATTGATCTTCATGGTGAGTTTTATTGAGTTATATTATACTTTGCTCCTTTCCTGACTGGATCGTTGATTACAGGTGAGATGGATATTTAGATTGTCATGACTGGCATTGGAGCTCGCTTGACACTGAGATATTAGTTTCATGTATAGGAGATTGATTGAGTGTATTTGTTTATATGTTGTTGTTGTATTATTTATCTTTTACCGGCTTTGTACCCGGACATTCATGTATAAGTTGTAATAATTGTATAGTGGATTGCTGTGATGGTTAGTATAGATTCCGTGATTAGATGCTGTGATGAGATACTCTTGTATTTGATGACTAGACAGCTCACTACCGCTGTCAACGACAGTGTAGGCCGGACATGACATCGACCCGTACCCGATTATTCGGGAGCGGGGTGTGACACAAGGCAAGGCACTGCTTGCTACATTTGCTGCTCACTACTTCTACTGCTGCTAATCCTACTGCTACAAGGCTGTTACTCAAGCTATTACTGCCTTCTGAACTCTGACCTAACAACATAAATCCCCAACTCAACTCATATCCTCATACTGCTAATCCCTCACTCTCTCACCCACACACATAACTAACCTATGGCCTATCCCTAAATGCCCTCTCATAATTGAACCCACACTCAACCAAACTCATGTGTGACCAAAAGACCACACACATACATGAGCACATACCTATATATAAACTATATATGAACTAAACTAGCAAACTCAACATATAATCCCAAACCCATGTTCATTCAAACCCACAAACTCAACATCGGGGGGGGGGGGGTCTGGACAAGGGTCAGTATCCAAGTGTCAAATGTGTCACTGTGTCAGAGTGTAAACCCACGTGTCCAAGTGAAAGTGTCATGTGTGAAACAGGTGAGTGTGTGTCGAGTGAGTGAAAGAGTGAAAGTGTCTATACATATAGGTATGCAGTAATCGAGTGAGTGTGTCAGTGTGTCTAGCATGTTAGGGGGTGTCCAAGTGTCATGTGCGTGCCCACGAAGTGTCCAAAACATGGTGTCGAACAGCATTTATCAGAGCAGTGCTCGAACGACCTCGTGGGGGTGTGTCGACCAGTCTAGGACACAGCGTGTCCTAGCTCGTGTCTCGTGGTCGTGTCCTAGGGTGGGTGGGATATAGGGTTACATGTCAGTGTCATAGGTCAGTGTCCAAGTCGTTTCGTGTCGCATGCGTGTGTGCGTATCAGTAGACAGATTCGTGCGTGTGAGTGTGTGTGTGTGTATAACTAGTGCGAGAGGAATAACTCTTCGAAAACACCACCAATCCTTCTCGAATTTCGTGTGCATACTGACAGTGGTTGCCCCTACTAACACACCAAAATTCGTGTCAAATGGTGCCGTGTCCTAGGAGTTCTAGGGGTCGGGTAGCAGGGCACGTGCACGCTGTGTCGTACCGTGTCCCTGTATCCAAATACAGTGTCCAAACATCATCAAAATTGACTCAGAGTTTATGAAATAGAATCTACATGTAATTATCTACAAAATTATGTAATTAGTTTTAAAAGTCATTAACATTCATTTCTATGTGGCATTTCACCAAACACTTTGCATAGCACTCCGATACTCCTCCGATACGTACCCTTAATAGATTCAATTTTCTACCAAACTTGGCCTACAGCTAGGAAGACCCTAAATGAATGCATCTATGGAAAGAAATCAGAAAATTAATGGGTTTAGAGGCCATTACCTATTGAGAGTTGGAATCTCAATGTAAATGTACTTGAGAGCCAAATTCCTCCACTTCCAATGGTCAACTTGCTCCAAATCCTTGCTAGCTATCCACTAGAGACCTCTTCTACAGTAGGGGAGTGTGTTGCAATTGATTGGTCTCAATTTGGAGTTAATTTGGAGAAAGGGGGTGAATTTGAGGAAGAACATAAATTTGGGTTTGAAGATGTAATGAAAAGAGGCAAGGGGGTGATAACATTTATTTATATAGGCAAGGGGATCCTTTGATGGCAGCCAAGGGTTGTCTCTAGGATTAGGGTTTGGTTCTAAGTGATTTAAAGGCCTCTACATGCATAATTCAAGGCCTTCTAGGTAAAGGCCCATGTAAATTAAGGTTTCTAAGCTAAAATATCTTAACCTTAAGAATATCTAGATATTCCTAACCTTGTCATATGATGGAAGCTTCTAATCTAATATTTAGGATCATGACTAATATCAGATTAGGGCAATTCTAGGTTAAGACTTAATATAATACTTAGCACATTACCAATTGATCAAAATCCTAATTAATTCAAAAGTCACTAAATGACCAAAATATCCTTAGCCTAAAAATTGGTAATTAGCTTATCTAATCATATAGGATAGGTCTCCATGATCATGGTTAGTCTCTAGGCTAAGTAGTTCTAGGGTTACACTAGTAAAACACCAAAATCATAATACACCAATTTAAATAGTATTAAATTAATTAAAATTCACCATAAATCATTAACATGATTTAAATCCTATTATTCAACGATTAATTTTTATAAAAGTTAAAAACTATCTTTGTTTTTGAAAAGTGGTGGTTACAAGTCTACTCTCCTTAAAATAATTTCGTCCTCGAAATTTAAGGTAATCGTACTCCTTATAGGTCAAACCCTCAATCAATCAAGGTTAAGAAATAACATGCAATCATGGTCCTACTGGTCGTGATTTCATAGTCTCGAACAGGGTCACTATACTATCTAGCATATCACAAGAATATTCTGACAGGTACTAATAAAATCACACATCAAGATGGGAAAGAAGAAATGTAGCACCCAGTTTCTAAAATAAGGGTAATTTTAAAATTTTATAATTATAATTATTTAATAATGATATTTAAACCATGTTATGATTTTTGGTAATTTTTAATTATTTTAAAACTATTTAAAATGTTGAATTATGATTTTGATGGTTAACTAGTGTAACCCTAGAGACTGCATGACCAAGAGACTAACCATGACCAAGGGAGCCTAGTAATGTGATTAGGATGACTAATTACAACTTTTAGCCTAAGGGTATTTTGGTCATTTTGACAATTTTGTGAAATTGTAATTTTGGATTAATTAAATATTGTGCTAATCTTTTAGTTAAGCCTTAACCTAGAAGTTTAACCTAATCTAGATTAGTCTTGAGGTTAGGATCATGGTTAGAACATTCCTACTAAGTGCCAAGGTTAGTAATATCTAGATATCTATAAGTAGGATATTTTCTTCTTAGGATATTTGTGAAAAGAAAGCCTAGAACCAATAGAAAGGCTTGGAATTGGGTGGACAACTCCTAGCCACTCATCTAGACCTAAAATCTAACCCTAATTCATCTAATGGCAGCCACAATAGGATCCCCCTTCCTATAAAGTATCCTTAAGAAGGCCTTTGTCTCTTTTTACAATTTCTTAAAACCCTACTTTGTTATTCCCTAATCTTCTCTCATAATATCCAAATTAAGTCCAAATTTAGCCTAGTCTTTTGCATTAGACTCCCCTACAGTAGTAGAAGCCATTGGAGGATAGCTAGCAAGGGTTTGGAAGCTTCGGGACCGTTGCAAATCGAGGAAGACATCCATACTAGGCTCTTTTCATTGAGGTTTCACCCTCAATAGGTAAAACCTATCAAACCCAAATAAATTCTAGTTTTCTTTCCATAGACGCATTCATTTAGGGTTTCCCTAGGTGTAGTCTAAGTTTGGTAGGAATTCGTGTCCATTTCGTGTCCGTATCGGACACGTATCGGACACGTATCGGTGTTTTTGAACTTGTGTTCGACGAAATGCCACATAGGAAATTATTTTAGTAATTTTCAAAAGTAATTACATGTTTGTGTAGCCCATAGCATGCTGATCATGAATCACTAACACTGAGTCGAATTCTGTGTCGTTTCTGTGTCGAAATTGGACACGTACGCACTGCACGACACCCCCGTGCACTGTCCTGCTACTGGACACGTCGTGTGTGCTGCACACGACACATTTGGACACAAAATTTTTGGGGAAGGTCGGGGACGTGACTGACATCACACCCATAAAATTTCATGCGACCTCGATGTGTGTGCACGAAGAAAACTTACGCACACTGATTTTATACGCACTGTACACGCAAGAAAATTTCGTACTGATACACACGAATAACTCCTAACACAACTCATTTGGACACGATACAGACACATGTACACGTACCCCTAGTCCCCCTCTAACCCTAGACACGGCCACATGGACACTCGAGCACTGTGTCGTGTCATTTTGATACGACATCTCTGTACGATACTGTGTTTTGCTGTTCTTCACTGATGCTGCACTTCGAGGTTTGACACCTCGTGTCTAGCAATGTAGACACGAGAACAACCCCCCTGACACGAGTATATGTTACCTCACCTCTGCTCCGAATTGTTTTAGGTTTTTCAAATTGAATTGGGCTCGATTTCATTACGAATTTCATTTTTCTTGATACGGGATGAACACCGAGTTCTGAATTTAATGTGGTATGTCAAATTAAATTGTTTATGATCACAGAGGTTTGTTTTAAGTCTGAGATTGAGTGAAAACCTGGGATTCATTTATTTTGGTTGGGGTTCTTCACAGATAAGCTCATTCCCAATTCCATATGTTCAAGACTGTACATATTTAACTCTTAACTTGAAACTAATTTTCAGTTTAAGTATAAACCTGAGAATGAAATGGCTTTGGAAAGAAAACTGAGATTCTTTATGTAAAACTGATTTTGGTTTTGGTTTTTAGGATTGTATATATGTAGGTAAATATATACATGAATGTTATTGTGCAATGATACATGAATGATACATCAAAACTGATAATGTTAACTTGTTATGATGATTTGATATAAACTGAGATGTGAGTTTATGAACTAGGTTGTTTTGACAGTTAATGTTTTCTGAAACCTGAGATTGGGATAGAGGTTTTGGTGTTTAACAGTGAACTGAAATTTTAGTTTTGGATTCATATATGAGTACTGGATTTGATGTGGTGTTAAAAATGAAAACTGGGATTTGAAAACTGAGATGGAGTATTAACTTATATGTTCATGTTGAGTATTAGTTTTGAACTATTTTGGAGTTTTTCCAGTTTTCAAGTTTAGGTTTGATTTTTGATATTGAAAACTGAGTTATATATATATGTGTATATTTATATACAGTGATACATTGATAGGTTGGTTTTGATTTATGTATCAAATGGAAATAGACACTACACACACACCCATTCCTGATAACTCAAGCTCTCACATACACACCCCCACACACATGTAAACCCCTTAACCCTCTCTCTATGTATAAATGTATATATGTATATATGTATATATGTAAACATGTATGTAGGTAATACATAGATGCATGGATGTAAGTATAATATAATGCAAGTATACATGTATGTATCATGTAATGTAATGTACATGATATGTGAGGTAGGCATCTATGGTATGTATGCAAACTAAGTATACATGAATGTATGTATTTATATATATTAGTATTTATAGGTTATATTTTGCAATATGGTTTATAGGCCTAGTGTAAGGTTTAACCAATAGTTGACAATAGGCTTTTGAACCCTTGGACTCTTAGACTTGTATTGACTAACCCTAGATAGCCTTGACTGGATGTTGACCCAGAGTTGACTTGGACCTACTTTAGCTCTGTTAGGCCTAGTTTGACCTAGTTCGACCTAGACAGTTAACCAAAGTTGACCAATAGTTGACTTTGATCTAGATTGACTTCGAAATCATATAGATTGTATCATACACTTCAATTACTTTTTGAATACATCATAACCTGTTTTACTCTAAATAGGACTTTGTGACACCAGTTCGGACATCCATTCATATCAGTCATTCAGGGTGACAGGCGAGTACATTCTCTGATCGTTTCATATTTGTCAGGACTTATATTCTTGCTCTAGATTACTTTACTTGATACTGGCACGATTGTTATCACGGATTGGTACTATATGGATATTCTCTTGCGATGTTATCTCTATTGTGTTCAACAGATACATATTGTGATGTGCGTTTCACGAATATATTGTATTTATTGTACACCCCTATTCATGTATACTCATTGTGCATCTTGTACTCTCATGATCACATGAGCTTCATGGAGAACTATTGTACAAGGTAGCGTAACTGGATTGGATCCTTGTGTATTGATTGGGAAGGGTGAGTAGGAAATGGTTATGTAATCAAATCCCATTGTACGACTATTATGCGCATCCATTGTACACTCACGTATGGTGGAGCTACCTATTGTTATTGTATAACCTAACCCATTTACATAACCATATTGTGCTCTAAATCACTAGTACTTACAGTTTTACTTATTCTGTATATATTTTCAGTTATAAATTCTCTCTCGTTTTTATATACATCTTCTTACAGTTCATGTATCTTACTTTTTTGTATGCTTTATATTTCCTAACATGTTATGAACTGCGTGAGATGTATTATACTCGCTCCTATCCTGACTGGACCTGTTGAAAATATTACAGGTAACCTGGAGATTCACAGCTAGCCTAGAGGACCACTAGAGCTTGGAGTAGATTACTAGTTTATGGTTTAGTTTCACTTTTAGAACTTGTTTGTAACAAGTGGAAATTGAGTTGTATTTGAGATTGTTTAAGATGTTGTTTAGAAGTTTATTTAACTTGCTTGAGTTTCATATAGTTGTTAGACTCATGTGTTATCTTATCGTACTTAGATTGTGATTGAGTATTATCGTATCTTATACTTGTCCTCCATTCGGAGTTGAGATTGTGACAGGTATATTATATAATTGCGTGAGTTATTGATTAGATAGTGACCTAGAACAACGTTCTACCGCCGACACTGCGGCGTAGGCTGGACGTACCCACTTCTCGTGCCCCTACACTGGATGCGGGTCGTGACAAGAACAAAAAAGACAGACCTGCTAACACGTCACCCGCAGCATCGGTCTTCTCGACCGTCATCGCAAAATCTCTGCCCCTCTAGTGCTGGGCATGGTGCTGCGCCACAGGTGGCCTAGCTCCCTATATCTAATCCACAATACTCAAGTAACATCCACACTGATATTATTCCACTCTATTATACTAGGACACCATCTATATGGTATCTATTCTACAATCTGATAATCATTGTAGCACCCAGTTTCCCAAATGAGGGTAATTTTGAAATTTTGGGTTTATAGTTATTTTAATAATGATATTTAATTCATGATATGATTTTTGGTGATTTTAAATCATTTTAAAATTATTTAAATCAATGACTTGTGGTTTTGACGTTTTGCTAGTGAAACCCTAGAGACTGTTTGACCTAGAGCCTAATCATGTCATTATGATATTTTAATATCATTTTTGGCCTAAGAATATTTTTGCATTTGACCTCTTTGAATTATTTTGATATTATTTTATTATTTATGATATTGTTTTGGGGTTATTTGAGTCGGGTTCGAATTTCAACTCAATCCAACTTGAAACGGGGACCCGGGGGTAGTTTGACTCTAGTGGGACCCACACACTAGTTAGGCATGGCCCACATGATATTAATTTTAGTCCACATGATAGAAATATTTTAGTTAGAGGTTAGACTAATTATTATGGATAAGGTTAGTGTGATTAGAGACTTTAGAATGACTAATTTAGCCCCAACCAATTAGCCCTTTCCTAATACTCATAGAATAGGTTAGTGGGGCATTTTGGACCTTACATAATAGGATAAATAGCCCCATATGGCCAGCCACTTTGGGAGAGGATAGGCTCAAGTTCATTTCATTATTCTCATCCACACTCTCTCTCTTGTTCTTCCCTAAATTCCTAGAGAGCAATCCCTAGAAATTTCTCCACCAAATCCTTCCATTTTGCCACCAAATCTTCTTCTTTCCTTCTCCATTCTAGCCAAAGAGGAAGCTACCCAAGTTTGGGAGGATTCGGAGCTCGTTCGTGTCCTTTTGGAATCTCTACGTGTCGGTGTCGCTCCGAGAAGGCTTTTCTTCGATTCGATCTACCGGGAGGTATAAATCTCTTTTCCTTTTCATTTTCTCATGCATATAGGTCTATTTTGAACCCATAAGAATGACCCCCATGGTTGTATCTCCATTTGTGTCCATTTCGTGTCCATTTGGAGGTCATAGGAGTGTCCTTTGAGTTGTGGTTGTGTCCATGTGGGAAAATCCCAAATTTGGACACACTATGTGTTGTTGTTATGTATGAATGAATTATTACATGTTTAATCTCATATTTTTGTATTGGAGATGTGTTCTATAGTGTATCATATATATATTAGTGTAGAGAGTGAGTTCTTGATATATTATGTTATATACTTGTGTTCTTTTGTCTCAAACTACCCAAATCCGTCATGATTTTTATCCACGTTTTTAATTTCAGCCCTAACTTAGAAATGTCATAACTTCTAGCTCAAAGCTCAGTTTAATCTTCCGTTTTTTTTAAAAGAAGCGTATTGAAGTTAGATTTCCAAAAACATGTATTAATAGGCCAAATTCTTTCTGTAACTTTCTGGAGAATTATTTGAGTGTCAGCTGTACGAAAGACAAACGCATTCTCGGTATTTTAGCGATTTCGGGAGTTTCCGAAAACGAAAACGCGATCCGTTTGAAGTTTCGGAAAGCTAACACATAAATCTATAACATACTTTAATCCTAAATTTTAATTTATGCTGAGATGGTACAGTATTGATTATTAGTAGGAGTTACTATTCGGCATATGCATTTTGTGCACCCTTGTGTGTAATATAATGTTCTATTTGATTTTAACCCATGTTAATGTATATACATTATGTAATTAAATAGAGAATACAAGCATGAGTAAATGGTTAAATAAATGATGTATGAGGTGTAAGTATCCTATCTAATGTAAGCATGTATAAGTATGGCTTGTAATGAATATGTAGGTTCCATAGTATGTAATGTATGGTGCATATAGTGGTGCAAGAGAATAAATGAATGATGAATGAATGCAAGCATGAATGTAATGTAATAATAGATGTAACGTATGTAATATACAAGTTAATGAGATGTAATGTTCTATGTTAACACAAATCCTATATTACCTCATGTACCCCCTTACACTATGTTGACACTATCATACTTGACACATTGTTCACTTACACTTTGACACACTTTGATATGTATATACTATGTATGCCCATTTAACCCTCACTTGCCCCTTTGCCATGTTCACATACACACACATAGCCTCTTAAATAAGTATTTATGAATATAGTTAACTTAGCTATGTATGTATATTATATATGTTAGCATATTGTGTTGTAATATATATAAGTTTATATAACCATTTGAAATGCCATGATTATAGACCTAATGTTGAATACCAATATATGCATGTGTATATATGTGTAGACATATATAGCTTAAAGTAATAGATTACCTAGTGTATATCCAATATGAATTCTTGCCTATTTGAGTATTGAATAATTGCATGCTATATAGAGTCGGGTGTATGCTGGCTTGTATAGCCTTGTATTGATGTGTGCTTGCTAGGATAGTCTTGGTTAGGCCTAGTAAGACTTGCTGGGTTAGGACATGACCTAGTTTGACCTAGTTTGACTAGTGCAGTTGACCAGAGTTGACCAAGGGTTGACTTTGGCCTAGTTTGACCTAGATTCATGTAGAATGTATTGTAGTGCTTTATATTATCCTTCTGGACATGTTGTGACTTGTGCTATTCTAATTAGGAGCCAGACACCTCTCCTCGGACAGTATCTTTACCTTGGACATTCAGATATCAGGCGAGTACATTCTCTGATCATTTCATATCCTGCTTAGAATTATTTCCTGCATTAAATTACTTTACTTGTACTGTCACATTGGTCACACAGATTGGTACTATACGGATCCCTTCTTGAGATGTTATCCTTAGGGAGTATCGGGTACTACATGTTCTGTGCGTTTCACTTACATGACGTATCACTATGCTTCACAGGTTCTTTGATCACTTGTGACATATACTCTTATGATCACAGAGTCTCCTAGAATCTCCTATCCCATTTACTGGGTATCATAGAATCTCCTAGAATCCCCATTTTTGGGACATCCATGTATCACCCTTCGGGGGCTTTGCGTGGAATCATAACATAACTTGGTTGGATCCTTGTGTACTGATTGGGGGTACGGAGGAGTAAAAATAGACATGTGAATAATACCCAAGTAGTATCTTATCAGAATCTCTTTCATAGTGTCTTATCAGAATCTCCTATGCTATTTACATGTCTATATTGTACTCTGACTCACTAGCCACATGTTAGTTCTCTATTTATAGTAGATATTTCTATTACAGCTCTCTCTCTGTTTACATACAGCATTTCTTTCAGTACCTGTATCTTACTTTACTGCATGATTATATTTTCTAACCTGCTATGAACTGTTGAGATGTAATGTGCTCGCTCCTGTCCTGACTGGACCTGTTGATAAATTTTACAGATAGCCTGGAGGTTGCCTGCTAGCCTAGAGGAGACAGTAGAGGTTGCATAGATAGCTAGGATTTTTGCTTATAGTTTATTTTCAGTCATCTTGAGTTGTATTTATGGATTACTGTATTTAGGTTTTGAGATGTATTCTGAGTTTGTATCTTAGACACTTAGACTTCTATCTGTTGTATCTCTTTTCGATTTCATGTTTTATCTATCTTCCTTTATGCTCTACCTTAGATGTGATTGAGTTTACATTCTGCTATGTCACCCCCATTCGGGGAGTATAAACTGTTTAGTCTTATACTGTTAGATGCATTGAGACCTAGGACAACGTTCTACCGCCGACACTGCGGTGTAGGCTGGGCGTTGTTACGTTCTCGTACCCTAACTCTAGGGTGCGGGTCGTGACACATTTTTAGTGGTGGCCCATGCAGGTCGAGTTTATGTAGTGGTATTCGAACTAGAGTACCACTACAGCCTGCAGTAGAATTAGGATATATTTTTGAAGATACTCAATCACAATTAGGATCCCTTGAGAGATTCATGGGACGACCCTTGAGAATCTTGTTTAACTCCGATTTGAAAAGTCTTTTCTTTTTTCCTTGATTTGATTTATCTTTACTTTCTGCTATTGAATTTGATTTTGATGGATTATTATTGAATTTGAGTTTGTATTTATTGATTTTTATGAAGATTGTTGAAATTTGAATCTTGATGTTAGCTATAGCATCCGAGTTTGTAGTTATATGATTTGAAGGATTTTGTTTATTTCTGAATTTTGATGTTCGTTGATAAATTTGATTTTTTTTTGGTATTCGTTGTTGATTTAATTTAATTTTTGGCAAGATTAAATTATATGGGCTAGGTCATCTAAGTTATGGAAATCTTGTCTTCTATAGTCACATTAGCCAGCATGGTGAGGACATATAGTCTGATTTTGGATATATTTCTCGGGTGTGAAAATTTAAGGTTTTCGCAGCCAAGCTAGCGGCATCGCAAAAATGTTAAATACCATGATTCTAGAGGTATGTGCATAAGTCAAGGACTCTGTGATTATCGTGGCCTTGCTCACTAGTATGACGAGGATTTAGAGTACCATGATTTTGGATAGACGCATATGATTATCAGATTGTACCTTAAATATTTTCGAACATGTTTTTGCTACTTTTGTTTCAGTCATTCAAAAAAGAAGAAGAAGGAATTATTGTTGTTTTGTTTTGTTTTGTTTCTCATTGTTTACTTGGGATGTAGCTTTAGCTATTTTTATAAACCTTGTGTAACTTCTTACAAAAATTTATTTCTTTTTAATACAATAAACCAATGATTTCGCTAGGCCTTATTTTGGATTTGGTATTATAATTCTTGTTTCAAAAAAATGGGTCCCTCTTTTAAATAGATAAGCAGAACAGATTCTATTATCATTCTTTTCCTGCCAATATTTTTACTACCATCATTCCTTGTCTTATATACCTGTCCTGATTATATCAATTCCCTGTCTCGTATATAATTCTGTCAGCTATACCTTGACAACTCTTGAATCTTCATATCATTTTGCCTGAAAAATGTTAAGGAAGTGACGTAAATTGTGTAGCTCAGAGAAGACGTAACTGGTTATTTTATGATGATCTAAAGGAAATCAAATGTGGAGTGTTCCATATGGAAACTTGAGATAGAAATGTGGTAAAGGTCTCGAATAGAATAAAGAGATGTATTGTCACGCCCCAGTACCGAAATACGGAGACAGACTAGGCCAGCTACACCATATGAGGTACGTAACGTCATACGGCGATCGTGGCTGTCGAGAGACTAGGGGGTACATGCTACAATCAAGTCTCCTATGGTCCCACAGAGTTCTATATCTCAATCAATCAAATCACATCAGCAAATAGATAAACATTAAAGATAAAGCAGTAAGGCGTCCCCGACGCTGTATCAAAATGATCATGAGAGACTAGCTTCATAATTTAGCTATCTCGGAGAGTCATGAGTACAAAATTATACACAGCTGCAGTCTGTTTAATTACAATTATGTACTAACACAAAATATCAAGTAATCCGGCTAACAGGTGCCGGTGGCTAAACGCCGTAAAAGTATAAGCAGGAGTGGTGGAGGGGAAACCCACTCGAGTCCCCGAACTGCCATGCTCCTAGTATGCACCATGGATATCAGGGAGGAAGATCGTGTCCTCAGGCTCTGCTACGGGATCTGGCCAAACAAAACCAGCGGGGTCAGCCCCGAATAGCAAGTACCGCCAAAGGGGCACAAGAGTTAAGATTAAAAACCCAGTTAAATAGAATGATTGATGATAGTAATACTTATGCTACCATTATAGGGTAACGCCACATCCTCGAACCCATATGGCACCCTTACAACCAAACAAGGACAAAAGGTGCCGCATGGGGTCGGGACGTGTCGTACTCTATAACATTCACATAAGTTAAAAGGTATAAACAATAAAATCTCCTGATCGTGACTTCGGTCGATAGCCTATCGCAGCACAATAACCAACCCAACAATTAAACAAGAATATGGGTTGGATCATGTACCGTGATAGACCATGTTCCTTAGTCATTCACAGAAGTAGCACTCCATAATCAGAATAAGTCTTCCGTTCATAACTTCGGTCCACAGCCTGTCGTAGTACGATAACCAACCCAACAATCAAACAAGAACATGGGTTGGATCACGTACCATGACAGTCTGCTTCCCTCAGTTATTCATGGAAGGTAGTAGGATACAAGGAAGTCGTTTTCACGGCCAATCAAGTCTACGAGTTTCTAGTGGGATGAGGTTATCCTCGCATCATGTTATGTAGAAATCCTCAGATCGTATCTTTCCAGCAAGGCTAGCCAACCCAGGGGTTCGCGTAGACAGGTATGATTGAGCATAGGTCTCTCGTAAGGCCACCTTGCTAAAACATATAATATGTAGCAGGAATTAATCGAATACAGTCATCCACTCATTGCAGATGACACAGTATCCGTAGAGACCAGCCGGCGCGTCTGTAGGTCCTAAAAAATCAAGTTGCATCAATCAATAAAGTCAAAAATTCAAGATATTCATCATTTTGATGAGTTGCGCAGACAACAGATTGCGCAGATATCACTTTGCGCAGGTTGGTTTGCGCAGGTTCCCAACTGCGCAGGCTGACGTGGCAGAAGTCATCATTGACTGAATCAAATCAGATCTTCCTAACAGCTGACAACACGAATAACGAGGAGGCTATTCATTTTTGATGCCGCACAGTGCTCGAGGGCGGCTGACAGGTGGCAGCACAATCCGTGGTTGCGTAAACCATTCATGCGCAATCCGTGGTTGCGCAAACCATTTCTGCGCAGTTCACTTTGCGCATTCTACCAACATAACTGACCAATTACATGTGGCATTCATGCCATCAATTGCTCATTACGTGGCAACTGTCTATGCACGATCATGCGCATTTCAATCAAATAATGCCATATGTCTCAGATAGTTGGCCCACGATCCAATAACTGCCTGCGCAGTCCAGTGCTGCGCAAACCAGTTGCTGCGTAAATCAGCTTGTGCAGTCCAAAATAACTGAAAGTTAGTTATTTTCAGAATTCTATAAATAGAGTTTCAAGTCTTCATTTCAAGGGGATCAAGATCAAGATCAGAGATCAGAAATCAGAGAGTTCAGGAGTTCTTGCCAAAGTGCTGCTGCATTCTTCCGAGACTTTTGTCTTCAACTTCAGAGGCTTTTGCCTTCAATTTCCAGAGTTGTTTTCAACTTCAAAGGCTTCGTCTTCAAAGTTCACATCGTCCAAGGGATAAAGCAATCGTCATCAAGATTGGATTCCTATAGTTGTAATTTTTCCAGAATTCTTGTAATCTTTATTACAGTTTATATCAATAAAGTTTTATACTTTTGTTTTTGCAAACAAAATGGCGACTCTGCTGGGGACAACTTTCTCCTCCGACGAGGAAGTAGCAACTCAATGTGACGTAGCGTCTATCGGGAAGACGCAGAAGACACTGGTTGTTAAGGTCAACCAGACAGCCTACGAGGCGATGCTCAACTCCAAGACCACTCCCCGTACTGTAGCCACTTCTGCCAAGAGCAAAGTGCGCTCAGTTTGGATCTCCAAGTCTTCACAATCTGGCATTTTTGCCACCAAGGATGCTGTACCAACTGTTGCACAATCTGCTAGTCAGACTGCTGCACAAACTGCTGTGCCAACTGTTGCACAGTCTGTCTCAGCAACTGCTGCACAATCTGTTGCAGTCAAGGCTGCGCAGTCTGCTGCAACTGTTGCGCAAGCTACTTCATATGCTGCCTTATCAAAACAGAAGACTCCTATGACTCTGGCGTAATTGGCAGTGGCTTTTCCTGCGCAAAATAGCACTCCAGTAACTAAAGTGCATCCCAAGCACTCTAGTACAAGAACTCCTTATGCACTTCCTACCAAAGCTTCTAATGCATAAATGACTAGTGCACCTTCCACCCATGCGCAAACCAAGTCTGCGCAATCCAAGAAAAACAGCCTTTTGGCTAAATTCCCTTCTTCTCACAATAAAAGAAGAGATTCTACTCCTCTTTCCAAACACCTTATTGCCTCTGCGCAATCCACTGAGGGTAGTCCTTTGACTATTCCTCCTTCTCTTCAAAGCAAAGGAAAAGGTCCATTGGTCTTTTCTCAAACTTCCTTGTCTCATGACTTGGAAGATAACGGAGGAAAACGCTCTTTAGCTAACCCTTCATCTCAAAACAAAGGAAAAGGCCCTTTGGTCTTTTCTCAGTCTTCTTCAGTCTTTACTGAAGAAGATCCATCTCAATGTGTCTCGGCACCAATCAAGGATTCTTCTTTCTTTTATAACAAGAGTACTTGTACTAATCAAAGATGTATTCTGCCTACTCCGATAGCAGAATTCCTGGACCTCCCGACTCTCCAAATTTGTCGTTCCAGACAGGGAAAACTGTTAGTGTCTCAAACAGAAACTCCTGGGGGTGAATTTGCTGACCTCAGAACTTATCTTAATCGACCCACTTCGGTAAAATGCAAACAGCCAATGCCGAAGGTCAAACATCATCAGAAACACATCTCCAAGGTCAAAAATCCTGACACTTATGCCAATGAAGTGAGTACTTCCCTGTATACTCTAGGGACTAAACATTTGAAGAATAAGAATCATGTTCCAAATGTTATCAAAGAACAGATCCCTCGGAACTTTCCTCATCCTGTTGTAGATCTTCGAGAACATCTAAGACAAAAACAGGATAATGTCTCAATATCTTCATCTCAACCATCTGATCATCACTGTAATCATAAAGTCATCATCCAATGCTGTTGTCAAACGACAAAACGATCTGTCTTCGATCGTTTAACTTTTGCTAAATCCAAACCTATGTCAGAAGAAGATGAAGTTTTGTATGCTTCTGTTAACATGACTTCCCGAGACACTGGGGGTAAAAGATGCTCTAAGCATGGTAGACTCCGCAAGCCAAGCCAGCGGTATTTGGAATTACTTCAAGAATCTTCTGAAGGAGTATTTCAACATACCCGTTCTCGAAGCAGAGATACAATCGGTCAAAGGAATCTTCCTCAAAACCCTTCAAGCCATCTTCCTGTTTCCCAGTCAGGAGATGATTCGTTTTCTGATTATGATGCATACAGTGAAAGTTCTGAACAAACAGTATCTTCCACTGTGCCAAGAGAAGTGACGGCTTATGTTGTCACCGATGATCCAGATGCTTCAACCTCCGCCAATCAAGAACAGCGAATTGCTGCACTCGAAGACAAATTAAAAACCATGGCTGAGATGGTTGCTAGTATGCATTCCATCATTGTAGCACAGCATGTTACACCACCAACTGCACCTATTACTAGTCTAGAGATCATAGCATCTTCAATACCTGCCAATACCGGGCTGGGGGTAGTGCCTCCCCAAATGCCTCCTGTACAAGTGCAAGTACAAACTACGCCTAGCCATTCAGGAGCTGGGGGTAGTGCGTACAACGCTGTTCCTCCTCCCACCACTACAACTCAACCTGCTCCTTCTTCTTCATCAGAAGACGCCAATGAAGCTGTCAAACTCTTACGAACCCAATTTGAAGCATTTAAAGAGAAAGACAATCTACAAAGGTTGGGGATTAAACAGCCCTATCCGGTTGAATGGAAGGACATCCCGTTTCCTCCAAAGTACAAAATCCCTACAATCTCTCTGTTCGATGGCAGTACTTCCCCGAGTCAATTCATCAATCATTTTGAGGTAATGACTGTTCAACTTCAACCAAAATGACGCTCTTCTTACCAGAGTGTTCGTCGGTTGTTTAGCCGGCGTAGCATATGACTGGTACAGAAGTTTGCCCGATGGTTGCATCACATCCTTTTCAGGTCTCAAACAAATCTTTCTGGAACGGTTCTATGAAGGATTTAATGATATGACTATGTCAGCTCTCAACAAAATCAAACAAAAACATAATGAAACTGCTGAGAGCTTTATTGAACGGTTCCGCCGTGAAGCTTTGAAAAGGCCTCCAGGGACTCCAGCTGCTGTCACTATTGATACTTGTAAGGCAAATCTTTTACCTATTATCAGTATGTGGATGGGATCTACCCAATTCCAAGATTGGCCCTCATTCATCGTCAACGCCAAAGCTGCTGAAGTGAGTGCTGATAAGTTCAAACAATTGGAGGTACAAATGTCTAACCCTGATCGCGATGAGCATCAGAATTCAGGTGGTGGCAATTGCCAGAACAATCGCAAAGCGAAAGAGACTTTGAACATTAACTTGAACAAAAATAAAGAATCTTTGGCTGTCAATGTGGCCCCACCTACATCTGCTCCTACTCCTTCTGCACCTCCACCGAGGGAACCTCGTCCGAAGGTAGAATATTTTTTTGACGAAAATGACACAGCAAGTATCTTTGAGTGTTTACTCAAAAGCAACAAAATTCAACTCCCTGATCCAAAGAAACCTGATGAAGTCAATAAGACTGATCATCCCAAGTATTGTGTCTATCACCGATTCATTGGACATCCTACTTAAGCATGCTATGTGCTCAAAGGTAAGATTCAAGAGCTTGTCAATGCTGGTGTAGTCACTTTGTAACAAGATGAGAAGACTGTTACTGCAAATATGGTCTCAGTCCAATTTGGAGATTTTCCTCCGCAGATGATACAGCATGGTGTCATTCCAATTCCTAAAGCAACCCTTGAGATTGAGAATCTCCCGCTTCCATCCAATGAAGGTCTTATTCCCTTGTCTCTTGACAATGGTGAAATTATGTGGATCCATCCTGATCTTGCTCCAGAATTTGAGATATCTTCCAAGAAGAAAACTCGTTCTAAAGGCAAAACCAAGATTTGCAACATGGTATCTTTTGATCCCATTGTTGACGAAGAGATTCTGTTAGGCACCAGATCAGGGAAAGCTTATTTGAAAGATCATTCTGAAGGTCAAAAGGATCCTGCTTCTTCTTCCGAACCTGCTCCGGCACAACCTGCATCTGCTGAAGAGGTCCCTTCTACATCTTCACCAGTTGTAGTATCAATTCCTCCTAAGCCAACAACGGCTGACAAAGGCAAGCAACAAGTTCGATTTGACAAACCTCTAAAGAAGTCATCTCCTACTGGGCTTGAGAAGCCTTACAACTTTGATATATTAGCTCAATTAGCTAATACACCAGCTAGGCTGTCAATCTTTGAACTCTTGCGTCTTTCCAAAGAGACACGAGAAACTCTAAGTGAAGCTCTGATGCAGGCCGAAACTTGCTTAACTCTTCTCAAGAAGCCAGAATCAGAACCAGTCTCTTGTCATCACAGTCATAGTGTCTTGGAACTGATCCCAAATATTACCTTCACTCAGGATGATATGCTAATGGAAGATAATAGACATGATCGTCCTCTTTACTATACAGGATATGTAGATTCAATGAAGGTTGATCGTATCTTGATAGATCCAGGATCTGTACTTAGTATCATGCCAAAGATAATGCTAGATGCATTGAAGATACCAGTGCATAGTCTTTCAACCACGATCACTACTATTCTGGGATTTAACCAAGGAAAGAGTGAACCTTTGGGCAAGATCCGCCTAAAACTCCAAATAGGCAATCTTCGTACAAAGGTGACCTTTTATATCATTGACAATCATAGTTGTTCTTACAATGCTCTCCTGGGAAGGCCATTCCTCCATGAACACAATGTCGTTCCATCAACTCTTCATCAATGCTTTAAATACGTTGATGACAAAGGACAAGTTCACAAGGAAGTTGCGGACCTTTATCCTTTCAAGGGTGTTGAAGCTTATTGCAACGATGCTCGTATGTACAAGGATGAATTTATGAAGGTGGTATTGGCTATGGATACTGAAGAAGATCAAAAAGCAGTACCTCAAGACACTCTTATCATACCTGTTAATGGGCGAGTTTCTCATCCTCAATCTTCCAAACCACTGGTTATTCACTTACCAGTTCAAAAGAAATCAGTTGATGCTGATGAAAATCAAAGGGAGCTCACCTCTTCTGAGCCACTTGTTATCGACTTACGTCGTAACAAAGACAAAAAGCAGCTCATTCCTTCTGAGCCACTTGTTGTTGATCTAAATCGCAACAAGGAAAAAAGGGAGCTCACCTCTTCTGAGCCACTTGTTATCGACCTCCGTCGTAACAAGCCTCCTCCACGTTCTTCTTCTCCCCCTCTTGTAATCAATTTGACCAAACCTGCTAAGGTTAAAGGTCCTGTTGTAAATACTGATGTACAAATCAATGAAAAAGCACCTACTTTCCAGTATATTGATGTTATTTATTATACTAAAAGTTATTTGGATATGTTAGATAGCTTCCAATCAATTACACTGGGAGTCGTACAATCTCTTCAGACAGAAGTCTCGCTTGAAGATCCAGATGATTCTTATCGTATTCACCTTTCTTTGAAGAAAGGTGAAAGTCCAGCTTTTTATATAAAAGACCGAAAACAAAGATTAACTATACGGATGATAGCAAAGTTAACGATACGGGATGTCTCCAGTTCCATCATCATAGTCAACAATCAAAAGACATCCTCCGAAAGATGGGTTACGACTTCAAGAGCGGCCTTAACTATGGTAAAGGTAGACGAACTCCCATTCGTACAACAGTTCCAAACGGAAAATCACAAATGTATTATGACAGGACCAAGAAAGGTCTCGGATATACTTCTCCTCCAATGTTATCCCCAGCAGTTTTCGACTCTGACAGCGAAGAACGTTCTAATTCTTCTGATTCCAGATCATGGGATTCCGATACCAGCATCGGTGAAGTCCATCGTATAATCGTATCTTCTAACATGGTCTCCGTTGAACTACCAGAAGGCTGTGATGAAGATGTTAAAGAAAGTCTGGAAACAGATCCTTGGGCTCAACATATGGATAACCAATGGGTACTTCGTTTTGAACAACGTGAACCTCCTACTGAAGATCAACTAATTCAAATTGATGTAGGGGAAAGAGAGTCACCTCGGCCAATCTTTATTAGCAAGAATCTTCCAGAAGCAGATAAGCAAGAGTTGATTCTTCTCATTAAAGAATACATAGACGTCTTTGCTTGGAGTTACGAAGACATGCCAGGTTTAGATCCCAAGATTGCTACTCACAAACTGAATATTCTTCCTAATGCTAAACCGGTCAAACAGCAACAAAGGCGATTTAAGCCTGAAATGATGGACGCAATTGATGATGAAGTCAAGAAGCTCATCGCTTGTGACTTTATTCGAGAAGAGCAGCATCCTGATTGGGTAGCCAATGTAGTCCCAGTTCTGAAGAAAACTGGAAAAGTTCGAGTCTGTATCGACTTCCGAGATCTCAATGAAGCATGTCCGAAAGATGAATTTCCTCTTCCTATCACAGACGTCATGATTGACAATACTTGTGGGTTCGAGCGAATATCTTTTATGGATGGATTCTCCGGATATAATCAGATTAAAATGCATCCTGAAGATAAAAATCATACATCTTTTCGCACTCCTCGAGGAGTCTATTGTTACACAGTGATGCCATTTGGTCTCAAGAACGCTGGTGCAATCTACCAACGGGCTATGAGTACTATTTTCAGAGAACATCTTCGTAAAACAGTCGAATGCTACGTTGACGATATTGCTGTCAAAAGTCGTCTAAAATAAGATCACATCCAAGATTTGAGAACAATATTTAATCTCATGCGTCAACATCAGCTCAAGATGAATTCCACCAAGTCATTCTTGGGTGTCTCTAGTGGCAAATTTCTCGGCTTCGTCATTACCTTTAAGGGTATACACGTGGATCCTGAGAAGATCAAAGCCATCCAAGAGATGCGTCCTCCACGCAACCTAAAAGAGCTACGAGGATTCCAAGGCCGACTTGCGTACATCAGGCGATTTATTTCGAACTTGTCTGGACGCTGCAGACCATTCACTCAACTAATGAAGAAGGGTGTATCTTTTGTTTGGACCGAAGAGTGTCAACGAGCATTCGACGATATCAAACAATATCTTATGAACCCACCAGTTTTGGTGCCACCTATCTCTGGCATTCCATTCTTGATGTATATCCGTGCTATGGACCATTCATTGGGGGCTTTACTTGCCCAAAAGAACAAAGAAGGCCATGAACAGGCTATCTACTATCTTAGCCGAACTATGATTGGTGCTGAACACCGTTATAGTCCGGTCGAGAAAGAATGCCTGGCTCTCATGTTTGCTGTACAAAAGACGAGGCATTATATCATTGGTCAAACTATTCATGTTATATCTCGAGTTAACCCTCTCCGGGTACTCATGAAGAAACCGAGTACACTTAATTCTCGGTTGGCTACATGGGCAATCCTGCTAGCTCAATATGACATGGTGTATGTTCCACAGAAATCTGTCAAAGGTCAAGCGTTGGCGGACTTCTTAGCAGCTCATCCTGTGCCTGAAACATCTAACCTCTATGACGAAATTCCTGACGAGACATTAGAAGTCAACATGATCTCCGAAGAGTTTCCAACCTGGCGTTTATTCTTTGATGGTACATCAAGAATTGGACCAAATGGTGCTATAGTGGCAGGTGTTGGAGTTGTTCTCGTTTCTCCAGACGGATTAACTATCCAAAGAGCCTACTCTTTAGATGAACCTTGCTCCAACAATATGGCAGAGTATAATGCCTTACTTGTCGGCCTTCAGCTAGCTAAACAACTGAATGTTGAATATCTGGAAGTCTATGGTGATTCTAAACTGGTTGTGAACCAGGTTAGAGGAACCTATGAAGTCCGTCATCAAGACCTGGTGCCTTATCATGAAGCGGCAATCAATATAGCTACATCATTCAAAGCCTTCTTCATCGACTATGTTCGACGAGCTTGTAATACTGAAGCCGATGCTTTGGCCAATCTTGCAGCTGTCTTAGCCATCCCTATCAAAAGACATCAGGTGGTGGTTATTTCTAACCGAGAACTGTTCTGTATTGAGAATAATCGTAATATTGAATTTAGCAATTTTGCTGAAGTCAATATTATTGATGACGATTGGAGAACTCCTTTTATCGATTTCGTAGTACATGACATACTCCCTGAAGATCCTAAGGAGGCTACAAGCGTTCGACGTCGATCTCTACGATTCTATTACAATCAAACCACCAAAACACTCTATCGGCAAACTTATGATGGTCTTCTTCTACGCTGTTTAGCTGGTGATGAAGCCAAACAAGTGTTGCGTGAAGCTCATGATAGCGTCTGTGGAGCACATCAACCTGGTCCTAAGCTACAGGATCGCATCCGACGTATGGGTTATTATTGGCCCTCTATGGTATCAGATGCCATTGAATATGCAAGGAAATGTCGTGCTTGTCAAATCCATGCAGACTTCATTCATCAACCCTCGGAATTCTTACACCCGACTGCTGCTTCCTGGCCTTTTGAAGCTTGGGGTATGGACATCATAGGTCCTATTAATCCTCCTTCTTCTAGAGGACATCGGTTCATATTGGCGATAACCGATTACTTCTCCAAGTGGGCTGAAGCTATACCTCTGGCTGAAGTCAAGACTAGCAGTGTCATCAACTTCGTTAAACACCATGTCATCTATAGATTCGGTGTACCTCGCAGAATCATTCATGACAATGGACCTCAATTCATTAGTCAGAAGTTCACTAGATTCTGCGATGATCATCGGATTAACAATGTTGCTTCGACGGCCTATAATCCTGCTGCTAATAGTTTAGCTGAAGCCTTTAACAAAACCATTATTAAGCTCCTTAAGAAATTTGTATCCACTAACAAACGGAATTGGAGCGAGAAACTTGGCGAATGTCTTTGGGCCTATCAAACTACAGTCCGCAATCCCACAGGCTTTACACCTTTCTCTTTAGTGTATGGCTGTGAAGCTGTCCTTCCTTTGGAGTTACAAATTCCTTCTTTAAGGATTGCTATTGCCAATGAGCTCACCACAGAAAATAATGACCTTCTTCGACTTCAAGAGTTAGAAGCATTGGATGAAAAGCGGTTAATGGCTCAACAGCATATTGAGTTATACCAAGCCCGCATCTCAAAGACATTTAATCGTAAAGTGAAGGTCAGAGCCTTTCAGCAAGGAGAACTTGTTCTAACGGTCAGACGTCCTATGACTATGACTCATATGAGCAAAGGGAAATTTGATGCAAAATGGGAAGGTCCCTATGTTGTAAGCAAAGTCTTCTCAAACGGAGCTTATCAACTTTCAGAACTTGATGGTCGAGTTGCTATGATGCCTATCAATGGCAAATTCTTAAAGAAGTATTATGTATAAATGTAAATACTTGTAAATTATCAGACAGAATCAAGTTCATGAATAAAATTCAAGTTTTATTATATGATAGTACATATTAAAGGTCACTATCATTTTTTATCTACATTGGGACGAGGGCCACTGCCGTCCTTCTCAAAAATACGGTCAACAAAAGAGCCAAAAACCTCCTTGCTGGATCCCACAAGAAACTTGCAGGCGGCCATCCTCATGGCTTCTTCTTCTTTAGTCTTTCCTGGTTCGAGCAGGAAATCCAAAATGTCCCGCGGTGGCTGGGATACAGACGAACCTTCACCTACTTCTGCCTCCTTCGGCTGAATTGGATTGGCAGGGTGTTCTTCAATACCCTTCTGAACCTTTGAGACAGTCTCAACCTTCTTAGATGCTTCTCCGGAAGACATTTTTATGTTGAAGAGTAGAAGTGTTCGTTCCTGTCGAATTTCTGCTATATTTATAGACAGAAGTTCCTCAATTAATGAAGCATTACATTCATCCGACGGTTCATCTGTTCATTAATACCTGACGGTTCATCCGTTTATTTATCACATTCATCCGACGGTTCGTCCGTTCATTAATACCTGACGGTTCATCCGTTTATTTATCACATTCATCCGACGGTTCGTCCGTTCATTAAACACCTGACGGTTCATCCGTTCATTTATCACATTCATCCAATGGTTCGTCCGTTCATTAAACACCTGACGGTTCATCCGTTCATTTATTACACTCATCCGACGGTTCGTCCGTTCGTTAATATCTGACGGTTCATCTGTTCATCTATTTTGGCAGTTAACCCGTTCATTTATTATCATTTGACGGTTAATTCGTTCATTTCAATATCATTTGACGATTTACCCGTTCTTTCATCATTACTTGACGGTATTCCTGTTCACTCATTTTCATATACATTGACGATTCATCATCGTTCATCTTCTATATCAGCAATTTGTCGTTTTCGATTAAATTATCAATAAATATATCATATCTATCTATTATTTATATCTGAATAAGATATGCAATAAATAATGGAGCCACAACAAAATGTCCTTTATATCAAAAAAATGAGACATTACAAAAATGCAGCTACAGCAACGAAACCCAAATACAAAATCAAGAAGGAGGGACAATCAGATTGTCAATTTGCTGCTTCAATGTCTGCAGCTCTTCTTCGTGTGTTGACGCTACTATCTTTCTTGTCTCCTCCATCCCGCTTTCTTCATCAAAAATGGGCATATCTACTGTCCTGCGAGTGATCTCTTCACCATGAGTAGTCTCATACTCATTCCTTTCTTCAATCAATGCATTAAATTGTTCAATCACCAGTTGGTGATTAACAGTTTCTTCTTCAAACTCTTGTTGGAGGCGAGTAATTTCAGCCTTCAGCTCAGCAAGTCGCCGTCCTTTGCTTTCAGCCACTAGAGTAATTGATTCTATTTTAGAATTATATTCAGCTGATTTTGCTGAATGAGCTTCTAATAGATTTTGAAGAGTTAACCTTTCCATATCAGCAGCTTGAGCCAGCCGCTCAAATTCAGCTTGTACTAAAGAATCTACATCTTTCTTCTTGAGTTCTTTATACTTCTTGATGGAGACTTCTAATTCATCCAGTATATGTTCAAGGAGAGTGGCCTGAGCTTCGTCTCCTTGGTCTCTTATGGCTCTTATCAAAAAAGAAGTGGGCTTCCTAACCATAATGAAGTCAGTCCCTTCTTTCTCTATTATTTTACGGACGAGAGATCCCAGCGATTCAAAGAAGCATTTAGTAAATGACTGGATAACCTGCTGATTGATGGCTAAAGTTCCAGGAGTCGCTGCTACTCCCGATGAAGATGGGGTAACAGGTTGCTCGATTCTTTGAGGTTGGACAATAGGCTCTTTAAATAAGGGAGCCAGAGTAGAGCTGGTTGCTCCTCCTGCTTGATCTTCTGCAAAAGTAAAATTATTATTTTACTAATTGATTGTTGATGAACAAAAAGATCAAATTAAGAGCAATGTTACCTTGGTTTGGTTTAACAACGAGTTCATTCCTTACTGGAATGGAATACTGTTGGACAGAAGTAGCCTCCGCTGCAATAGCCTGACTGCTGCCCGTCTCAGAACCACAAGATAAATGATGACTACTGCTAATAACCACCGTTGGTATAGGCACCATAATCAGGTCCGTTGGAGGTATTGGCAAAGTCCCAAGATCTGCAAATGAAGATATTAGTTATCGGTTCATTTTAAAACAAGAAAAGATTGTTAAATCTCGTTTTATACCTTGAGGGTCGGTGGCAGGATTTTCTTTTAGCACACCTTCGTCGGCTACTTCTTCAGGAAATATTTCTATTTCAACATCAACAGCCTTTTCTGCAGACGCCTCCACTTCAATATCCTTTTTAGGATTTGAAATATCATCGGCAGTATCAAGAGATCTGTGTTCTTCAGTTTGCTTTTCAGGATCTTGTAAATACTCATCAACATTTTCGGATGAAGAACCTTCCTCATCATCATCTTCTTCTTCTTCTTCTTCTTCTTCTTCTTCTTCTTCTACTGCTGCATTTCCACTGCTAGTGGCAGCCTGATCTTCCTGCAAGCTATAACTGCAATCCTCCAGAGCTGCAATCATTTCACGGTCTTCGTCCTTACGAAGAGTCCTGGGAGTAGGAGGAGGTTGAGTAATATCTGCAATAGGAGAATGAGGTCGTACAACACTTTGATCTTCCTCTAAAATATGTTCTCTAGGCTTTTCAATTCTTGGGGCAAAATCTCCCCTCTGTTCATTCTCCTCGAGAGTTTTGCTCCCTGATTCAGAAGCGGGTGTGGGAGATGCCATTAGAAGTCCTGCAGCAGTATCTACTGAAGTCAGGAGTTGTATAGAAGAAGACTCTTCCAAGACTCTTCTAGTGACTACTCTTTTCTTTCTGTGTAGAGGCCTAACAGGACTCTCTACATTTTCTGGCTCTGCTTGCTTTTGCACGGAGGTTGGTGTACTGGCAACTTCTTGATGTGTCTCGGCCAATTGCCGAGATTGAGATCTGGTAGTCACCTTTTCAGAAGAAACATCAAGAATCAATTTCTTCTTCGCCACAGGAGCAGGAGGCTCCTCTCTTCTTCTCTTCTTCGCAGGAGATTTACCCACCTTCAGAGAAATACGAAGTGGTGCATTCACTTCTTGGGGGAATATAATATCCCTTGTAGTCTCCAGAGGTGCATCTGATCATACCCAAACTGATCATGGAACTGATCATACCCAAACTGTCGAGCAAAACGGCTTGGGAGGTATGGTTCTAAGTAGCACTCTTCTTCGAATCGGTAGACCAAATGAGATGGTCGAATTGTCTTCAACCATTCAAAAGCGACACGAGTTAGAGGCTGCAGTTTCGAATCCACCATATTCGTGGGCATCTGATCATACCCAGCAGGGAAAGGAGCGCAGCAGAAGTTCCAGCCTCTGTTCAGATTCAACATAAATCTACACTCAGATAAAGAAGTATATTTCCATTTTCCATCGGAATATCTTCGAAGAAAACTGCCGTCAACTGGTCCCATGCCAGGATCCATTAGACTTGGATAGTGAAGAAGCAACCATCCAAACAAATATGTATATAGCAATTCTAAGCGAGGGAATTCTCTCTCTCCTTTCGCTTTCAACATCAAGTCAACATATAAACGAAGACTGGCGTTCAGCTTACAGGTCATTGCTGATAGTAAATCCATTTTATAGCCGAAGACTAGCTTAACAGCTGCAAACAAGACGCCACGGTGAAAACGATCCACTGCACTGGATCCAGGAACTACGAACCTTCGCAGCCAGTATGTCAAAAATCCCGCTAATTGTGCTGCTTCTGACATGGGCCTATAGCCCATTCTCAAGTAACTTTCCAAATTGTCTCCTCTCTTCAAAGGAGGATATTCATGGTCATCCATCACTTCTTTATCAAAGTGACCACTCTGTTCCATTAATTTTCTGACCTCTGTATGGCTCAAAGGTTTGAAAAAGGTTGGGTAGCATTTATCGTTCTTCTTGGTTTTCTTCTCCTCTATATGATTAAGAAACAGATATGGTAGCCACTTTGAAGAACAACAAGTATTGGCAGTGGCACTCTTGTAAAATAAAGAGCAGATCTTGTAATGGCATAATAGCTCTTCGAACACTGTCACCATCTCTGGATTCTCTTTTATGAGCTTGTTCAACTCATCATTTGTTGGTACATACTCCTCATACGGAGCATCTGCCATGGGCATGAACGAGATATACTTCATCTCGTGGAGTGCAAAGCCCATCTCTCCTCCTGGGGTCATGAAAGTTCCTGTCCTGTAGTTGTATCTCTCAGCTAAGGCTAAGAACATATGAGGATTGGGAGCAAATCCATATACAGTGGCATGCACTGCTTCATACAGGTTGATTTGTTGGAGTCTGTCTTGGAATTTTCCCAGAACCCAATTCGCGATATAACTCCATCGCTTGTAGTCTGGATTCACCAATCCAGTCATTCTTATATCTTGCTCAGGATAGTTTCCTTCAACCTTCGCAAACTCATTTGCGAATATTGGTGTCCTAACAGGCATTAGCATGGAGGAGTTCTCTGGTGGAATGCAGCCAGGTCTTAAGCCTCTCAGTAGGATACTATATCTGTCGGAAGAGCTATAAAACATATCCTTATGATGTGGCCCTTTCTTTACGAAGATTTTTCCTGCCCGAGCATCCTGAAATAGAGTGATATTCCATTCCATCTTCCTAGGGTAGCTTGCATGAGCGTACCGTGACAAAGGAAGGCATCGAGCGATGTCGGGTATAAAAAAGGATCTATCTTGCTGGTGAACTACCCTATCTTCCATCCTTGGCCTAGGCTGAGAGGCTCTCTCAAAGGCGTCACCGAATAGGAATAAGGGTTTCTTGTGAATTACAGCATCAGCTGATTCTAAAGGCTGTCCGTTCATCAAACACATCAAAGTTTCATTGTCCTGAGAAATCAATATAGCCTGACGGGAGGCCGGCAGATCATACTGAGGGTAATGGATATGAGACAGATCCTCTTTGTATTCAGACTCTGTAAGGGTTCCCACAAAATGTTCGTAATCTGGATCTTCATTGACTTCAACTGCATCAACAAACAGATGAAAATTAGTCCAAGACAAAGATTTTGTTTTTAAACATAAAACATGATTTGTGCAACCTCAGACTGCGCTGACATGATTTGCGCAACCTCAGACTGCGCTGACATGATTTGCGCAATCTCAGATTGCGCTGATATGATTTGCGCAATATCAGTTTGCGCAACATTAAAGGTGCGCAAAGTAATGGTTTGCGCTGATATCTGCGCAACTTAATTGTTTACGCTGACTTCCTGTTAGCACAAATCAACAAATTGCGCAAGAATGCAGCCTTCATAAAAATAAAGAACTGATAGTTGATGCAACCGAAAGCCTAAAAAGGGTGGCGCAATATGAACTTATCTCTAAAAAAAGATGAGTTTTAAGGGAGTCGAATCACCCTAAGAAGGGATTTTCGATCGGTTCAACTACCTCTCAGAGCAGGGTGTGCGGATTCGTGTCGGGAAGCTCATCGAGCAACCCTATCAGAAGACTCGGCCGGAGCTTTTCCCTTCGCGGCGGTGGCAGCGACAGCATTTGATCGTCGTGGGGCCATGACAATCGTCGGAGGAGGAGAACAGTGAAGGTTTTCTTCTCAAAAAGCTCGAATGATTGCAAAGTAAAGAGTTAAAAACGAAAAGAGGGGTATTTATAGTTTTTGAAATGCGAAACGGATGCCTCGGATTGCGCCTAAACTTGTGGTCTATTCACTTTGCGCAGACAGCTCATCATATTGCGTAAAATGATTCAATATTCAAAAATTCAAAGTATTTCGAAATTTTGAATACAATCAACTTTCGAAAACTTTGAAGGGGGTCTTGTAGGTCCTAAAAAATCAAGTTGCATCAATCAATAAAGTCAAAAATTCAAGATATTCATCATTTTGATGAGTTGCGCAGACAACAGATTGCGCAGATGTCACTTTGTGCAGGTTGGTTTGCGCAGGTTCCCAACTGCGCAGGCTGACGTGGCAGAAGTCATCATTGACTGAATCAAATCAGATCTTCCTGACAGCTGACAACACGAATAACGAGGAGGCTGTTCGTTTTTGACGCCGCACAGTGCTCGAGGGCGGCTGACAGGTGGCAGCGCAATCCGTGGTTGTGCAAACCATTCATGCGCAATCCATGGTTGTGCAAACCATTTCTGCGCAGTTCACTTTGCGCATTCTACCAACATAACTGACCAATTACATGTGGCATTCATGCCATCAATTGCTCATTACGTGACAACTGTCTATGCACGATCTTGCGCATTTCAATCAAATAATGCCATGTGTCTCAGATAGTTGGCCCACGATCCAATAACTGCCTGCGCAGTCCAGTGCTGCACAAACCAGTTGCTGCACAAATCAGCTTGCGCAGTCCAAAATAACTGAAAGTTAGTTATTTTCAGAATTCTATAAATAGAGTTTCAAGTCTTCATTTCAAGGGGATCAAGATCAAGATCAGAGATCAGAAATCAGAGAGTTCAGGAGTTCTTGACAAAGTGCTGCTGCATTCTTCCGAGACTTTTGTCTTCAACTTCAGAGGTTTTTGCCTTCAATTTCCAGAGTTGTTTTCAACTTCAAAGGCTTCGTCTTCAAAGTTCACATCGTCCAAGGGATAAAGCAATCGTCATCAAGATTGGATTCCTATAGTTGTAATTTTCCCAGAATTCTTGTAATCTTTATTACAGTTTGTATCAATAAAGTTTTATACTTTTGTTTTTGCAAACAGCGTCAAGACAGCATCTTAAGGCGGCTGGTGTAACACGATCTCGGGATTTTGCCCTCCCCATGCATCTAGTATATTTAGTTGCCTAGTTTAACCCTAGGTGAAATCTGGACTCACATGCTGTGGCCTGCATGATTATCCTCCTAAAATCGTACCTTAGTACGAGTACCCCAAAGAGGATTCATGTCAATCAGTATGTCAACATGTTCTACCCTCCTTAGTATAGTGCATCATTGCAAATACGCCACGTGGAGTTACGAGTCTTTTGTCGAGCATGAACAAGAACTGGGACATTCAGGTACATGTATCAGGTAGGAACACTTTGTTCTCCGGGGTCACATTAGTGCTCATATCATGCTCGGGACAAAAGGCGTAAGGATATAAAATGGGCATATAATATATATATAATAATAATAATAATAATAACAAGGTAACAATATAGGGCACAAAAGTCTATGCGGCTCAAAGGGAGTGAGTCCATGCGGCTGGGTCACTACAGGTTCATGCGGCTGGGACTGCACGCTTATGCGGCTCAAGGAGCCCAAGGCGTCTGCGGCTGGAAAGGCGGGTTCATGCGACTGCGAAGGGAGCAATCGCCAGGCGGCCGGGGTTCAACAGCTTATGCGGCTGCGATCAGACGAAGTCCTATGCGGCTGAGCATGGGCGATACATATGCGGTTGGATGATGGATGGGCCTTATGCGGCTGAGTGCAAAAGAACTCATGCGGCTGAAAGCTAGCCGCATGAAGTCCATGCGACAGGGGCTCATGCGGCTGAGTCTGAACAAGGCTATGCGGCTCAATTACTTGCCGCATGAAGATTCATGCGGTCAAGTACTCAAGCAAGTCTCATGCGGCTAGGAAAGACTTTCCATGCGGCTGAGCTCGAACGAGTCTCATGCGGCTGGAAAGGCCATACGGCCAGAGACTTGCCGCATGAAGATTCATGCGGTCAAGTACTGCTCTTCTTCTCCACTTGTCCGAGAAGAGGAGCCAAGCAACCATGACTTCCAAACTTCACAAAACCTTCATCCGGAGCCCAAATCGAAACTTCCTTAGGTCAAAATAGGGTAGAACAAAATTCTCTACAACATGGAACCATCAAAACTTAAAAATAATGAAGTTTGCTAGATCAAAACCAAGAAAACCCGAAAATGGTTAAAACCTAGATCTACAAAGATTAAAGCTTCAAAATGGAAAACTTCAAGTTCTAAACTAGTATAGAATAAGGAGAAGAACATATTTTGACAAATAATTTTGTAAGAAAATATCAACAACATTTGTGGATCTATCTCTTGAGCAAGTTGGTACTTGCCTTGGTTGGTGGAGGAAAGTAAATGAGAGGAAATAAATGAGAGGAGAGAGAATGAGTTGAGTTATTATATAGAATCTTGAACCCATGGGTTCATGATGAACCAAGGTGAACCAAGAATAGGTTACCCAAATGAGCCAAAACTGTAGGCCCAAATGCAGAAAATAAATTACGAAATAATATTTTGTCGAATATTTTTGGGAAATACATGAAAAAAATATAGCATATAAATATCGTATAAATACAAAGTAAATACAATTTATCGGTTTACGTATTAAAATACGTATTCCAGGATCGGGGAGTGACATCTCTACCCTTCTTAGAAAAATTTCGTCCTCGGAATTTCAGCCAAGACAGGATAGTGAAATCAGGGCAAGCAAGGCTCAATCATATATAAGTTAACTATCATAGCAGTTATTATCATACATCACAAAGTGCAAAACAAGCAGGTGCAGATAAGCATGGAATCGTGTCAATAAGGTGCAAAAATATACCTTATCAGTCAAACAAATGTGAAAACCGAGATCTGATCTCGTCCTCGCGCTCCCAGGTTGACTCTCCCGGAGAGTGATGGTTCCAAGAAACACGGACAAGGCTGATCGTCCGATTCTTGAGTACCTTCTCTCGTCGGTCTAAAATAGATACGGGTTGTTCCTCGTAAGTTAGGTCGGTACCAACGACTAACTCAGAATGATCGAGGACATGACTCGGATCCGGGACATACCCACGTAACTGGGACACATGAAACACATTATGTATGCTAGTTAACGAAGGCGGAAGGGCAAGTCGATAAGCCACATCGCCTACTCGAGCGAGAATCTTAAAAGGACCAACGTATCTTGGACTAAGCTTTCCTCGGGTTCCAAATCTAATGATACCCCGAGTTGGCGAAATCCGCAGAAACACTTGGTCGCCAACTCTGAACTCCAGAGGCCTACGATGCTGATCTGCCCAATGACGATGTCGGTCCTGTGCAACTCGAAGGCGCTCTCTGACCAACTTAACTATCTCCACAGTCTGCGTGATCATCTCTGGCCCCAACAACTTCCGTTCTCCGACGTCGTCCCATGCCAAAGGGGACCTGCACTTCCTTCCGTACAATGCTTCGAACGGAGCCATCTGAATACTAGCCTGATAGCTATTGTTGTAGGAGAACTCCACTAGATGAAGGTGATCCTTCCAAGATCCACCCAAGTCCAAGGTACACGCCCGTAGCATATCTTCTAACGTCTGAATGGTTCTTTCTGATTACCTGTCAGTTTGTGGATGATTAGCAGTACTGAATCTTAACTTGGTTCCCAAACTTTGGTGTAAGCTCCGCCAAAAATGGGAAGTAAACCGCGTATCCCGATCTGATACTATACTAACTAGAATACCGTACTGCCTTACTATCTGCTTCATGTATATTTCTGCTAACTGTTCAGTAGTCTGCCCAACTCGGAAGGGAAGGAAATGAGCGACCTTCGTGAGTCGATCTACTATTACCCAGACTGCATTCTTACCAGTCGGGGACCTAGGTAAACCAGTCACAAAGTCCATCGTGATGTGCTCCCATTTCCATTCTGGGATAGGAAGCAGCTGAAGTAACCCTGCTGGTCTCTGCTGCTCGGCTTTCACCTGCTGACATACCAGACACTTGGATACAAATCTCGCTATCTCTCTTTTCATGCCATTCCACCAAAAGTACTGCCTGATATCTCGATACATCTTCGTTCCTCCTGGATGAATGGAGTAAATAGAACTATGAGCTTCGGACATAACTTCTTGTCGAAGGTCTCCACTCGGTACACAGAGTCTGTTTCCAAACCTGAGCGTACCATCTTCATGAATCACTAACTCCTTCCTACGGCCTGATTCACACTCCGACCGCAACTTCTGAATCTGTGGATCTCCTGCTTGTGCTGCCCTTATTCTCTCTACTAAGGTTGACTGAATCTGCATACTGGTCATTTTTCCTACATCCCTTGGCAAAATTACTTCGATTCCCATACTCTGATGGTCTTCAAAAATATGCTTCTGCGAGGTCAGGATAAAGGCACTGTCTCTCCTACTTAGTGCATCTGCAACTATATTTGCCTTGTCTGGATGATACTGAAGATCCAAGTCAAAATCCTTCAGTAGTTCTAACCATCTTCTTTGCCTCATGTTCAAATCTCGTTACGTGAATACGTATTTCAAACTCTTATGATCAGTATAGATCTCTACCCGATCCCCGTATAAATAATGCCTCCACAACTTGTGTGAAAACACCACAGCTGCTAACTCCAAATCGTGAGTCGGGTAATTCTTCTCATGGTCTCGAAGCTGCCGAGACGCATATGCTATCACCTTTTCGTGCTGCATCAATACACATCCAAGACCCTTCCCAGATGCGTCACAATATACTGTAAAGCCTCCCGCTCCTACTGGAAGCGTCAAGATCGGGGCTCAGATCAATCTCTTCTTCAATTCTTCAAATGATGCCTGACAGCTAGCTGACCAAACAAACTCTACATCCTTGTGCGTCAAACGCGTTGAGGGCGCAGAGATCTTGGCAAAGTCCGCCACGAACCTTCTGTAGTAACCAGCTAATCCCAAGAAACTTCGCACTTCTGCAACCGTTCTCGGGACCGGCCAATGCTCTACGGCCTCAATCTTCTTCGGATCCACTGACACTCCTGCTCCAGAAATTACATGTCCCAGGAACGAAATGTGGTCTAACCAGAATTCATACTTGTCGAGCTTCGTATAAAGTTGATGCTCCCTCAATGTCTGCAAGACGGTCCTAAGATGTTTTTCATGCTCCTCTTCACTGCTGGAATAGACAAGAATGTCATCTATGAACACCACCACAAATTTATCCAAATACGGCAGAAAGATGTGGTTCATTAAATCCATGAATACTGCGGGGGCATTGGTTAGTCCAAAGGGCATTACTAAAAACTCATAATGCCCATATCTAGATCTGAATGCTGTCTTCGGTATATCTTGCTCCCGGACTCTTACTTGATAGTATCCTGACCGAAGATCGATCTTGGAAAAGACGCTGGCCTTGCTTAACTGGTCAAACAGGTCATCAATCCTTGGTAGCGGGTACTTATTCTTCACTGTTACTGCATTCAGCTTGCGGTAGTCGATGCACATCCTCGTCGACCCATCCTTCTTGGGAACTAGAATCACTGGCACGGCCCAGGGCGATTTACTGTCTCGGATGAATCCCTTAGACTTCAACTCTTCCTCATGTTGATACAACTTATCCTGTTCTGACGGCGACATTCTGTAAACTCTGTCTGCAATAGGCCTCGATCCAGGGTTCAACTCAATGCTAAATTCTACCTCTCTGACTGGGGGTATCCCTGGGAGCTCATCAGGGAAGACGTCGAGAAAATCTTCGACCACTCTCGGAATCTGTCCTGGCTCTGATACTGCGGCTGAGATGACGCCTCCGTCCTGATTCTTCAAGGTTCGAGTAAAGATGAACTGCTCCATCCCAGAAACGCTGAATATGACCATTCCTCCTCTACAATCAATTGTCGCATGACTGTCTCTCAACCAGTCCATGCCAAGAACGACATCAAAATTCCCCATAGGAAATTCAATCAATGATGCGGGCAGTAAATGCCCACACACCTCCACCGGACATAAAAAGCGCACTCTGCTAACTCTACGAGTCCATTGCCGGTGAGTATATCCATCCTCTTTGGCAATGCCTCAAACTCTAATCCAATCCGTGTAGCATATTGTGCAGAGATAAATGAATAAGTAGCGCCTGAATCAAATAATGCTACAGCGGGAAATGAGGTGACGAGAATTTTACCTGCCACCACGTCACTAGACGCTAGAGCCTCTCCCAAGGTCAATGTGAGAGCCTGGCCCCGCGGAGCCCCTTGTTGCGGCCTTTCTCGACCATGTTGTTGCTGCCTCTGAGGGCCTTCGGCTTCCTGTGCCTGGCGGAACATCTGAGCCTGCGTTGGTAGACGCTGGGCTAAGGGCCTTACTACTAATACTGGCCCTCCACTCGGGGTTGCCACCGGAGTTGGCAATGCTGAAAACTACTGAGCTGGCCCTCCTGGCCTCTGCATCATAGGACAAGTAGAAATACGGTGGTCTGAACTACCATACCTCAAGCATAAGCCATTCGCTGACCGGCACACCTCCCTCGTGTGCCCTGCCTTTCCACAGAATGTACAGCCCTGGGGTGCTCCCTGACGCTGTTGCTGGTTTTTTCGGCTGCTGATGCCGAACTGGCGCTGTATTGGTTGACACGGCCGTCCTCCGCGGCACTCCTGCATCCTGAATACGTACACCGGGTGCTGGTGCCGATGTTCGCTGCATTGCTTCTCCTCCAACCTGGGAATGAGATCTCTTCTGACCTCCTGTCCTCGATGCCAACCTCTGCTGGGTAAGCACGTGCTTCCGGGCTGCCGTCAAGACAGCGTCAAACGTCTGGTAGTCGTGTCCTTCCACAAGCTGCAATAATTCCAAATAAAGTCCCTGCTGGAACATCATAGCTTTCTCTGGCTCCGTTTCCACCATTGCTGGTGCAAAATGGCACAATCTGCAGAACTCTGCTGCATATCCATCTACGGTCTTGCCTGCTTGCTTGAGACTGATGAACTTCTGCTGGAGCTCATATCGAGATACTATGCCAAAATACTTGACCTTGAATCTGTCACTGAAGGTGGTCCAACGAACAGGGCGTCTTGTACCAACTTTTTCTGATGCCCACCAGTCGCGGGCAAGATCCTGAAGTACCAGTTTGACCTGATCAACCTTCTCATCATCTGGAACCTTAGCTGCCACAAGAATGGCTTCGATGTCTTGAATCCATGCATCCGCAGTGATGGCATCCTCCGTGCCATCAAAATACCTCGGGTTCAAGCGACGGAACCTTCCTGATGCTCCTGAGTCAACCCCGGCACTCCTCTCAAGAGCTGACTGAATCCCTTGGTTCAGCAACACGTTCTGCTCCTGCTGCCGAGTCTGTTGCTGTTGGTTAGTGACAAGAAACCCCCGGATGATCTCCAGGAGTGCTACGGCGTCTGGTACTGCCGTCGCTGCTGGTGCTGCAGGAGTTTCAATAACCTGCGGCTGCACTGCCTCTGGTTCCATTTCTGCTCGTGCCTGCACTGGAGAAGGTTCTCTCCCCTGTTGCTGCCCAGTCGAGCCATGCTCTTGCTGCTCTTCCTCATGGGCCTCACCCGCTACTGAGAATGAAGCTCCCCTATAGAGAAGAATATAAGATTATCAAGTCCGGACGAGGAAGATTTCGAGGATGCAAGTCAAGTTAGAGATCAAGGCAAGGACAGAGAATTCGAAACAGAATTTCAAGGGGAACAAGTTTTGATTGAGACTCCTAATAATTCGCAATACCCCATAAGTCTGAAAATCAGACCTGCATGGGCCACCACTAAAACCTTGTCACGCCCTAGTACCGAAATACGGAGACGGACTAGGCCAGCTACACCATATGAGGTACGTAACGTCATACGGCGATCGTGGCTGTCGAGAGACTAGGGGGTACATGCTACAATCAAGTCTCCTATGGTCCCACAGAGTTCTATGTCTCAATCAATCAAATCACATCAGCAAATAGATGAACATTAAAGATAAAGCAGTAAGGCGCCCCTGACGCTGTATCAAAATGATCATGAGAGACTAGCTTCATAATTTAGCTATCTCGGAGAGTCATGAGTACAAAATTATACACAGCTGCAGTCTGTTTAATTACAATTATGTACTGACACAAAATATCAAGTAATTCGGCTAACAGGTGCCGGTGGCTAAACGTCGCAAAAGTATAAGCAGGAGTGGTGGAGGGGAAACCCACTCGAGTCCCCGAACTGCCATGCTCCTAGTATGTACCATGGATATCAGGGAGGAAGATCGTGTCCTCAGGCTCTGCTACGGGATCTGGCCAAACAAAACCAGCGGGGTCAGCCCCGAATAGCAAGTACCGCCAAAGGGGCACAAGAGTTAAGATTAAAAACCCAGTTAAATAGAATGATTGATGATAGTAATACTTATGCTACCATTATAGGGTAACGCCACATCCTCGAACCCATATGGCACCCTTACAACCAAACAAGGACAAAAGGTGCCGCATGGGGTCGGGACGTGTCGTACTCTATAACATTCACATAAGTTAAAAGGTATAAACAATAAAATCTCCTGATCGTGACTTCGGTCGATAGCCTATCGCAGCACAATAACCAACCCAACAATCAAACAAGAACATGGGTTGGATCATGTACCGTGATAGACCATGTTCCTTAGTCATTCACAGAAGTAGCACTCCATAATCAGAATAAGTCTTCCGTTCATAACTTCGGTCCATAGTCTGTCATAGTACGATAACCAACCCAACAATCAAACAAAAACATGGGTTGGATCACGTACCATGACAGTCCGCTTCCCTCAGTTATTCACGGAAGGTAGTAGGATACAAGCAAGTCGTTTTCACGACCAATCAAGTTTACGAGTTTCTAGTGGGACGAGGTTATCCTCGCATCATGTTATGTAGAAATCCTCAGATCGTATCTTTCCAGCAAGGCTAGCCAACCCAGGGGTTCGCGTAGACAGGTATGATTGAGCACAGGTCCCTCGTAAGGCCACCTTGCTAAAATATATAATATGTAGCAGGGATTAATCGGATACAGTCATCCACTCATTGCAGATGACACAGTATCCGTGGAGACCAGCCGGCGCGTCAAGACAGCATCTCAAGGCGGCTGGTGTAACACGATCTCGAGATTTTGCCCTCCCCATGCATCTAGTATATTTAGTTGCCTAGTTTAACCCTAGGTGAAATCTGGACTCACATGCTGTGGCCTGCATGATTATCCTCCTAAAATCGTACCTTAGTACGAGTACCCCAAAGAGGATTCATGTCAATCAGTATGTCAACATGTTCTACCCTCCTTAGTGTAGTGCATCATTGCAAATATGCCACGTGGAGTTACGAGTCTTTTGTCGAGCATGAACAAGAACTGGGACATTCAGGTACATGTATCAGGTAGGAACACTTTATTCTTCGGGGTCACATTAGTGCTCATATCATGCTCGGGACAAAAGGCGTAAGGATATAAAATGGGCATATAATATATATATATATATAATAATAATAATAATAATAATAATAAGGTAACAATATAGGGCACAAAAGTCTATACGGCTCAAAGGGAGTGAGTCCATGCGGCTGGGTCACTACAGGTTCATGCGGCTGGGACTGCACGCTTATGCGGCTCAAGGAGCCCAAGGCGTCTGCGGCTGGAAAGGCGGGTTCATGCGACTGCGAAGGGAGCAATCGCCAGGCGGCCGGGGTTCAATAGCATATGCGGCTGCGATCAGACGAAGTCCTATGCGGCTGAGCATGGGCGATACATATGCGGCTGGATGATAGATGGGCCTTATGCGGCTGAGTGCAAAAGAACTCATGCGGCTGAAAGCTAGCCGCATGAAGTCCATGCGACAGGGGCTCATGCGGCTGAGTCTGAACAAGGCTATGCGGCTCAATTACTTGCCGCATGAAGATTCATGCGGTCAAGTACTCAAGCAAGTCTCATGCGGCTAGGAAAGACTTTCCATGCGGCTGAGCTCGAACGAGTCTCATGCGGCTGGAAAGGCCATACGGCCAGAGACTTGCCGCATAAAGATTCATGCGGTCAAGTACTGCTCTTCTTCTCCACTTGTCCGAGAAGAGGAGCCAAGCAACCATGACTTCCAAACTTCACAAAACCTTCATCCGGAGCCCAAATCGGAACTTCCTTAGGTCAAAATAGGGTAGAACAAAATTCTCTACAACATGGAACCATCAAAACTTAAAAATAATGAAGTTTGCTAGATCAAAACCAAGAAAACCCAAAAATGGTTAAAACCTAGATCTACAAAGATTAAAGCTTCAAAATAGAAAACTTCAAGTTCTAAACTAGTATAGAATAAGGAGAAGAACATATTTTGACAAATAATTTTGTAAGAAAATATCAACAACATTTGTGGATCCATCTCTTGAGCAAGTTGGTACTTGCCTTGGTTGGTGGAGGAAAGTAAATGAGAGGAAATAAATGAGAGGAGAGAGAATGAGTTGAGTTATTATATAGAATTTTGAACCCATGGGTTCATGATGAACCAAGGTGAACCAGGAATAGGTTACCCAAATGAGCCAAAACTGTAGGCCCAAATGCAGAAAATAAATTACGAAATAATATTTTGTCGAATATTTTTGGGAAATACATGAAAAAAATACAGCATATAAATATCGTATAAATACAAAGTAAATACAATTTATCGGTTTACGTATTAAAATACGTATTCCAGGATCGGGGAGTGACATGTACACTGCCAATCTAGAAACAATTACATTTAGAGAAATTTTTGGGTTATGAGATAGTTTATAGGTGTATTCAAAACTAATGAGGATATCAGAGGTCAACCTAGTTTTGAGAACTTAGAAAATCTTGGTTATTGATTCTGGGGAAAACTTTTACTCTGAGGCTATGTAGAAGGTTAGTAATGGAAAAGAGAAGTTAATTGTGTTTAATAATGATATTAAACAAGATGTTGCGAGGAAATGACTAGGGATAGAGAGAACACAAAGTTATGGAAGTTTAGAGATTGTTGTGAAATATTTTTAGGAGAATAATATTCAAGGGTGTATGTCGAAGAAAATACGAAAGTTGATTTTATGATGAAAGATAAGTTTTGTAAGGCCTAGAGATTTAAATTAAATAATACGAGGAGAACAATTTGAACAAGTTCAAGGTATTCGTAAACGGGATTTAGAGGTTTTGGGTCAAATTTAAGACAAGGTGAAAGAACTTGGAAATTTAAATAAATGGTTAATGTTGATTCCTAAATGTGAGGGTTGTGCTTCAAGAGTGATGTTTGGAAATTGGGAATTGTCTACGGTAGTCATGGTAAGGGTTTAAGTAAAGGTTAAATTTTTATATGGAGACTGATGAGGTAAAGATATGATTGGCAAGTTATGACCAGATGAACTTAAGAGTATCAGAAGCAGATGACTAACTCGATCTTCATTATTTTTGTGCATTAATTACCACCTCTTGAACTCCCACTTTCTAATTGAGATCCTTGACGTTCCTTATCGTGACTTTGATATTCGGAATGTAATACTAGCTGTTACCCTCCAACAAATCTTATATGCAAGACCTAGACGAGCTCACCTTCGTGTAGGTATATCATGTCCCACTAAAACCCGTCTTCTTGTACTCTATTTTCTTGATATAATTTTCTGGTCAACTGGATAAACTATAACCTCTACCATTATACTAAATTTCTTCTTATTTTAATTAGAAATCCAGCCTTGACTCAATTCTTTTGACCCGACATGTGATGGTGTCCTGCTTGTTTCCTTAGATGCTTAACCTTGTACCTTATCTGATTACTTGACTCGTTGGTTAAAAAACTTGGACTATGTAATTCCTTTCATCATTACCACCCTTATATCTTGTGCTGCTAAATTAGCCTTAGTTTTGCAAGCTTATCTATTTTCGAGCTTGGTCATGACATATTTTATTGGGTGGCCACCCACTAACATATTGTCTAATCAGAACCGGTACATGATGGTCTGATCAACCTATTGCACTTTGGTTCGCTTTTTTATGTATCAATCTACAAGAATGGAGACATAGTTAAACTTGACCCTAGAGTCTCATTCGCGACAGCCTTGACAATTCTCCTTGAAATCTTTTCATCGCCTATGAACCTCGTATTCGTACTCAGTCGAATTAAATTTAATCATGACCTGAACCTCCATCATTGGATGCTCGTGCTCATACTTTGATTTCATTGATTTTCCTTCTTGCCCAAATCTCGTTTTATCCCGAAATTGATCAACTTAGATCGTGTCAAGACAAAAATCTATTTGTGATTTGTTGTGCCTAAATTTTCAATTTTTGCCATTTTATGGAATAGTAACCTTCTAATAATTTCTTAGTTGCTTGTTAATGACCAATTTTTATATAGGATGGTAGACAACCCTACAATCTTGATGATTGTTGTTCCCTTACCTTCCCAATTAGGACACCCTAGATTGTTTGTGTGTTGATACCATAGTACTGTTTTGACCTAGAATGACCAGTGCACCTAGGTGAGACTTCCAACTGCTACGGTATGCCCTGACCCTGTATACTATTCCTTCAAATTGCATGATTTAGATAAATTTTTTTATAGACCTTGGTTGTTGGGAAATAGGGACGTCACTCTATTAGTATCAGTTGTAGATATATATGGGTTAGTCCTTGATGTGGGGATGTGTGTCTATAAATATGTAGCTTAGGAGATTTATGAGAGATTATAGTATCAGCCTTGATAGGATGTACTAGTCTTTTGGTGAGTATAAATGTGTTATGAGAGATAGGGGCCTATATGTCTTAGTAATACATCGTTCCTATGGTAATAGAATGTATTAATAGATGGTTAATAGAAAGATAATAGTTTAAGCATACCTATAGCCTATGATCAGTTTCTTTTCATCCTTAGTTAAGACCACTTTAAAATAGGTCCAGTCCCTTGGATATAGGTTCCAGTCCATTTTTTATTGAAGTTCCATTACCGCAGTACAGCAGAGCAGTATTGGAGGTATTCCTAGATTGACACTTTTTAGATGTCCGTTTATTATTCCAGTGTTAGGAAATGTTACCTTAGATATTGGGTAGGTTAGAGGCTCTAGAAGGAGTACTATCGATCTTAAATTTCGAGGACGAAATTTTTCTAAGGTGGGTAGAGTTGTAGCACCCAGTTTCCCAAATGAGGGTAATTTTGAAATTTTGTGTTTATAATTATTTTAATAATGATATTTAATTCATGATATGATTTTTGGTGATTTTAAATCATTTTAAAATTATTTAAATCAATGACTTGTGGTTTTGACGTTTTGCTAGTGAAACCCTAGAGACGGTTTGACCTAGAGCCTAACCATGTGATTATGATATTTTAATGTCATTTTTGGCCTAAAGATATTTTTGCATTTGATCTCTTTGAATTATTTTGATATTATTTTATTATTATTTTATTATTTATGATATTGTTTTGGGGTTATTTGAGTCGGGTTCGAATTTCAACTCAATCCGACTTAAAACGGGGACCGGGGGTAGTTTGACTCTAGTGGGACCCACATACTAGTTAGGCATGGCCCACATGATATTAATTTTAGTCCACATGATAGAAATATTTTAGTTAGAGGTTAGACTAATTATTATGGATAAGGTTAGTGTGATTAGAGACTTTAGAATGACTAATTTAGCCCCAACCAATTAGCCCTTTCCTAATACTCATAGAATAGGTTAGTGGGGCATTTTGGACCTTACATAATAGGACAAATAGCCCCATATGGCCAGCCACTTTGGGAGAGGATAGGCTCAAGTTCATTTCATTATTCTCATCCACACTCTCTCTTGTTCTTCCCCAAATTTCTAGAGAGCAATCCCTAGAAATTTCTCCACCAAATCCTTCCATTTCGCCACCAAATCTTCTTCTTTCCTTCTCCATTCTAGCCAAGGAGGAAGCTACCCAAGTTTGGGAGGATTCAGAGCTCGTTCGTGTCCTTTTGGAATCTCTACGTGTCGGTGTTGCTCCGGGAAGGCTTTTCTTCGATTCGATCTACCGGGAGGTATAAATCCCTTCTCCTTTTCATTTCCTCATGCATATAGGTCTATTTTGAACCCATAAGAATGACCCCCATGGTTGTATCTCCATTTGTGTCCATTTCGTGTCCATTTGGAGGTCATAGGAGTGTCCTTTGAGTTGTGGTTGTGTCCATGTGGGAAAATCCCAAATTTGGACACACTATGTATTGTTGTTATGTATGAATGAATTATTACATGTTTAATCTCATATTTTTGTATTGAAGATGTGTTCTATAGTGTATCATATATATATTAGTGTAGAGAGTGAGTTCTTGATATATTATGTTATATACTTGTGTTCTTTTGTCTCAAACTACCCAAATCCGTCATAATTTTTATCCACGTTTTTAATTTCAGCCCTAACTTAGAAATGTCATAACTTCTAGCAAAGCTCAGTTTAATCTCCCATTTTTTTTAAAAGAAGCGTATTGAAGTTAGATTTCCAAAAACATGTATTAATAGGCCTAATTCTTTCTGTAACTTTCTGGAGAATTATTTGAGTGTCAGCTGTACGAAAGACAAACGCGTTTTCGGTATTTTAGCGATTTTGGGAGTTTCCGGAAACGAAAACGCGATCCGTTTGAAGTTTCGGAAAGCTAACACATAAATCTATAACATACTTTAATCCTAAATTTTAATTCATGCTAAGATGGTACAGTATTGATTAGTAGGAGTTACTATTCGGCATATGCATTTTGTGCACCCTTGTGTGTAATATAATGTTCTATTTGATTTTAACCCATGTTAATGTATACATTATATAATTAAATAGAGAATGCAAGCATGAGTAAATGGTTAAATAAATGATGTATGGTGTAAGTATCCTATCTAATGTAAGCATGTATAAGTATGGCTTGTAATAAATATGTAGGTTCCATAGTATGTAATGTATGGTGCATATATGTGCAAGAGAATAAATGAATGATGAATGAAGCAAGCATGAATGTATATAATAATAGATGTAACGTATGCAATACAAGTAATGAGATGTAATGTTCTATGTTAACACAAATCCTATTACCTCATGTACCCCCTTACACTATGTTGACACTATCACACTTGACACATTGTTCACTTACACTTTGACACACTTTGATATGTATATACTATGTATGCCATTTAACCCTCACTTGCCCCTTTGCCATGTTCACATACACACACATAGCCTCTTAAATAAGTATTTATGAATATAGTTAACTTAGCTATGTATGTATATATATATATGTTAGCATATGTGGTTGTAATATATATAAGTTATATAACCATTGAAATGCCATGATTATAGACCTAATGTTGAATACCAATATATACATGTGTATATATGTGTAGACATATATAGCTTAAGTAATAGATTACCTAGTGTATATCCAATGTGAATTCTTGCCTATTTGAGTTGAATAATTGCATGCTATATAGAGTCGGGTGTATGTTGGCTTGTATAGCCTTGTATTGATGTGTGCTTGCTAGGATAGTCTTGGTTAGGCCTAGTAAGACTTGCTGGGTTAGGACATGACCTAGTTTGACTAGTGCAGTTGACCAGAGTTGACCAAGGGTTGACTTTGGCTAGTTTGACCTAGATTCATGTAGAATGCATTGTAGGCTTTATATTACCCTTCTGGACATGTTGTGACTTGTGCTATTCTAATTAGGAGCCAGACACCTCTCCTGGACAGTATCTTTACCTTGGACATTCAGATATCAGACGAGTACATTCTCTGATCATTTCATATCCTGCTTAGAATTATTTCCTGTATTAAATTACTTTACTTGTACTGTCATTGGTCACACGGATTGGTACTATACGGATCCCTTCTTGAGATGTTATCCTTAGGGAGCATCGGGTACTACATGTCTGTGCGTTTCACTTACATGACGTATCACTATGCTTCACAGGTTCTTTGATCACTTGTGACATATACTTATGATCACAGAGTCTCCTAGAATCTCCTATCCCATTTACTGGGTATCCTAGAATCTCCATTTTTGGGACATCCATGTATCACCCTTCGGAAGCTTTGTATGGAATCATAACATAACTTGGTTGGATCCTTGTGTACTGATTGGGAGTACGGGGGAGTAGAAATAGACATGTGAATAATACCCAAGTAGTATCTTATCAGAATCTCTTTCATAGTGTCTTATCAGAATCTTCTATGCCATTTACATGTCTATATTGTACTTGACTCACTAGCCACATGTTAGTTCTCTATTTATAGTAGATATTTCTATTACAGCTCTCTCTCTGTTTACATACAGCATTTTTTCAGTACCTGTATCTTACTTTACAGCATGAATATTTTCTAACCTGCTATGAATTGTTGAGATGTAATGTGCTCGCTTCTGTCATGACTGGACTGTTGATAAATTTTACAGATAGCCTGGAGGTTGCCTGCTAGCCTAGAGGAGACAGTAGAGTTGCATAGATAGCTAGGGTTTTGCTTATAGTTTATTTTCAGTCATCTTGAGTTGTATTTATGGATTACTGTATTTGGGTTTTGAGATGTATTTGAGTTTGTATCTTAGACACTTGAACTTCTATCTGTTGTCTCTTTTTGATTTCATGTTTTATCTATCTTCCTTTATGCTCTACCTTAGATGTGATTGAGTTTACATTCTGCTATGTCACCCCCATTCGGGGAGTAAAACTGTTTAGTCTTATACTGTTAGATGCATTGAGACCTAGGACAGCGTTCTACCGCCGACACTGCGGTGTAGGCTGGGCGTTGTTACGTTCTCGTGCCCTAACTCTAGGGTGCGGGTCGTGACACGTTTTTAGTGGTGGCCATGCAGGTCGAGTTTGTGTAGTAGTATTCGAACTAGAGTACCACTACAGCCTGCAGTAGAATTAGGATATTTTTGAAGATACTCAATCACAATTAGGATCCCTTGAGAGATTCCTGGGACGACCCTTGAGAATCTTGTTTAACTCGATTTGAAAACTCTTTTCTTTTTCCTTGATTTGATTATCTTTACTTTCTTCTATTGAATTTGATTTTGAGGATTATTATGAATTGAGTTTGTATTTATTGATTTTTATGAGATTGTTGAAATTTGAATCTTGATGTTAGCTATAGCATCCGAGTTTGTAGTTATATGATTTGAAAGATTTTGTTCATTTCTGAATTTTGATGTTCGTTGATAAATTTGATTTTTTTTTTGGTATTCGTTGTTGATTTAATTAATTTTTGGCAAGATTAAATTATATGGGCTAGGTCATCTAAGTTATGGAATCTTGTCTTCTATAGTCACATTATCCAGCATGGTGAGGACATATAGTCTGATTTTGGATATATTTCTCGGGTGTGAAAATTTAAGATTTCGCAGCCAAGCTAGCGGCATCGCGAAAATGTTAAATACCATGATTCTAGAGGTATGTGCATAAGTCAAGGACTCTGTGAAGTGCAAATACGTATATAGTAGTAATTTACTTTTTATACAAAACATTTATTATAGAAAAATAGATATTGGTTTCAAAAATAGTGTAAGTAAACATCTTCATCTACTAAGTTATAAATACGGCAAAATTTTCAAAACTTTATTATATCTTATTAATTGTAAAAGTAATGCTAATAATTTGGGAAATTATATTTATAAAAATATATTATATCGCAATGAGAAATACGATTCGTGTATATTTTATTTTCGAAAACTAATTATGGTTATTTGATTATTTGCAAAAGGTGTTCAATTATTTAAATAATTTTTATATTTTGAAATTAATTACTATTAGTATTTATTATAAAGATATTTCAAAATTGTGTTTAAATTATTATGGCAATTTGAATTGAGATTTGATATATGATTTTATTTTTTAAATAGTTTAAACTATAGATAAGAATTATCTAAATACATATTAGATGAAGATTTATCTATATTATGCTGGATTTGGATTTATTCGGATTTAAATTAAACTTAGATGTGATTCTGATCGAATTTATTTATTTAAATTAAATGTTAAAAATTATCTACGGGGGAGTTTAAATAATCCAAAACCTTATCCAACTAGGAGAACCCACCTCCTATATTAGGAGAGGCATATTGCTCTTTTTCTCTACGAGTCCACAAACAAGCAAACACAACTACAGCCAGGATCGTGCATCGTGTCTGTGTCCACAATCTTATTCCAGCCTTGTACAATTATCCATGTCGTGTCCGACATCACGGACACGACGATCACCAATAATCCAATCCCGTGATACCCTGTCATCATCCTCATCTTCCCGACACCCCGTCACAGCCAACACCAACACCAGCACCAGAAATTCCTCTCAACACCTTCCCCCTGTCCTCGTACTTTCGACCAAACACCATCCGGACCACCATCACCATCGTCGTCCCCTCCAAACCACCCAATCGCCTCAACACACAAGAGAACAACCAAAAGAACCACCCTCACCTGAGCCCTTCGACGCCAACGTCGAAGCCATGGCCGCCACCAGGACCTTGTCTCCGTGCCGCTCGAACTCTGCACCTGCTGGCCGACGGGTCTCCACTAGATCTTAGACAGAGAACCGCAGCCTTCGCCGCCTCGCCGCCGTGGCCCTGCCACAGTCCACCGCGTCGGGCTACTGCAGCCAACGGTGAGCGGCGGGTCCGACTACCGCTGCCGCGGTGCGCCTCCGTCCGCCGCTCTTGGTGCAGCACCACCGTTAATGTGCTGAGACCCCACGAACAGCTCTAACCGACCGCCTCGACCCTGCGTCGGCCAACACGCTGCTGCCTCCGCTAAGCCGAACGTGCCGCCCGCGCACTCGAGAACCCCGACGTCCAGCCGTCGTCGTCGCCCGTCTCCTTCCCTCTCCCCGTTCGTCCCCGAGCCTCCGACCGCCCAGTCGAGCCTAGTCCGCCACTGCGCTGGACCCGTCTCCACCGAGGATCGAGAGCCGAGCCGCCTCCCTCCGCTGCATCCGGCCGCCAACCGCCAGCGCCCCTTGGTAAGCTTCTTCCTCTTCCCCTTTCTCTACTCCCCTCTTCTCTCCATCTGCTCCTCCTTTCTTTTTCTCTCTCTCTCTGTTATAAATTCTGGAGGGATTATTGGGCTGAACTATTGGGCCAAGCCCAGGAAATATATTTTGGATTTTAAAAAAATGGTTTGGGTTTTGTCTTTGGGTAAAAAAAATTGGACTGTATAATTAATTATGTTATTTAATAAGTTTGGGTAAAATGATTATTTTTGGGAATATATATATATAGATATATACTAGAGGCTTAAATGGTATTTGGGCTTAGGGTTTTATGATTTTTAATAAAGATTTTAGAAAAATAATATGATAAAGTTTTATTTGGGCTTAATAGTATCAGGCTTAAAATGTTAATATACCTTATATAAATACTTTCAAACTATAATTATCTATAAGTTAATTTTTTTAGAATTTATAAATAAGCATTTTTGGTAAATTTATAGAATATGTCTGTAAGTGTATTTAAATAGGTATAAATAATTATGACTAGTAATTTGATAAGATTTGGTTTTGGAAACAATTTAGGCAAATTAATTTTTATATATATAGTAAATAGCTTATCATATATAAAGATATTTCTCAAGGGGTAGATATATACTTTATTTTCTAAAGGGTTTTTGAGAATATAAATATTTCTAATAATTTCTAAGGTATATATTTTGATTAAAAGAAATAACTTTTCCTAAACCAAGTTTTCTCTCAACTTAGATTGTTTTTTTTATGACTAACTAAATCATTTCCTTCCTTGCCGTAACTGGACTTCTTCATATCAACGCTGGCTTGTCGAACTATCTGAACATTATCAGGATCGTCGTACCACATCAGGCACCCTCAGGCACGACACATTGCCATTATTGTTTAATTTCTTGCTTAATATCATGCATGTTTTATTTCTTATAAGTTATTTTTCAAAACCATATGTAGTTGCAAATTACTATACTTTAGTTTTCTTTATGCATTTGGCCTAGAGTTAAGGGACCACCTTTGTTTGTGCCGCATTCATTGGCCCGACACCTGTGTGCCACGATGTCACGTGTCTCATATAGATTCGGACTTGCGTACCGACCGTACATCGGTGCGTACAGGACGAGCGTTAGGATATAACTGCTAATATAATTGCCTAGAAGACTTAGCGGTTATTAGAAATATCGTGGTGTGGATTCAGCACGAGTAGTGCATGGGGAGGGGGAAGACAGTTATTAGGCACAGGGGCTTTCACATATTTACTTTTCTCTAGCTGCCATTAGTGACTCAGTCGAGAGCTAGTGTGCCGTACATTTATTTACTTTTCTCTAGATGCCACTAGTGCCTCGGTTGAAACACAAATGTGCCGTGCATTTACTTTCCTCTAGCTGCCGTTAGTGACTCACCCGAGAGACTAGTGTGCCGTGTATTTATTTATTTTTCTCTAGATGCCACTAGTACCTCGGTTGAAATGCTAACGCACCGTATTTCTAGTCTCGGAAGCCCTTGTGTGGAACGTTGTCTTCAAAATACATTTTCACATAGAATGATTAAGGACCTTTATCTGTTTAGTCATATATACTTTTCTGTTGAGCTTTTATTATTCAGTTTAGGGCATGATATTATGTGTCTTGTTACGTCCCTCTGAGGACCTGGTTATCTCTCCAGGTGTGTGTTCATGTCTTTCGTAGGTATTCTAGTCGAGGTCGTGATCTTCTCTATTTATTCGAATATGACGTATCTTGGATCTATCTTGCTACCTTCGTCGATACTTTTGTATATCATGTACATCTTCTCTTATTTTGTTGGTAGTGGATGTGTCTCCACCCAACATATTGTATCAAGACTATTCATTATATGATATCTTTATTTCCTTATTTTGTAGATGAGATTAGTTAGTTGTGGTTTACTATATTTTATAGCTTATGTATACATACGCGGTTTCCATATATCGGAGTATACTTCGTATGTATGCAGCTGGCATGTCTATAGTCCTAAATATTTTGGGACTGGGGCGTTACATCTGAACCGAAGTCACAATGTCCTATTTAGAGCAATATAGGTTAGGATGTGTTCAAAAGGTAATAATTGAAGCTGCAATGCAATCTACATAATTCTCGGTCAATCTAGGTTAAAGTCAACTCTTAGTCAACTCTAGCCAACCCTCTTAGTCAACTAAGTCAAACTTGGGCCAAACTAAGAGTCAAAGTCAAACTTCTAGGATTTTGGTCAAGTCTAATAAGTGTTGGCAAGGGTACTAGCCAAACAACCTTAATCTCAATCATAAAACTCAACTAAAGCTATAGTCTAACACACCTAGACCCTATCTATATACCATACACATGTATAAATAACTAATATACATCCATACATATATTATATAATAATATATATATTATATATATTAATAATATATATATAATATATATATATATATATATATAGATATATATATATATATATATATATATATATATAAGCTACATGGAACTATAGCTTAAACCACATACTACCCAATACCATATCATTATCCTAAGCAAAACCTTATACCCCTAGCTATATATATATTAATTATATATATATATAATATATAATTATATATATATATATAATATATAATATATATATATATATATATATATATATATATATAATATTATATAATATATATATATATATATATATATTATATATATATATATTCATATTTAAAATATATATATATATATATATATATATATATATATATATATATATATATATATATATATATATATATATATATATATATATATATATATATATATATATATATATATATATATAATATATATCAGACTTAATATATATATATATTTAAGTCTGATATATATATATATATATATATATATATATATATATATATATATATATATATATATATATATATATATATATATATATAATATATATATATATATATATATATATATATAATATATATATATATATTTTAAAAACCAAGCGGCCGTGTCGAAGACACCCAGCCGCCGCCTGGCCCGGGGGCCGTGGGCGAACCACCAAGCCGCCCCCGTGGGGGCTCGAACTCCGTCCAATGCCCCGGGTGCCAAAGGCCCTAACCGGTAGGCTACAAGGCCATTGGCATATATATATTATATATATATATATATATACATATATATATATATATACATATATATATATATATATATATATATATATATATATATATATCAGACTTAACCGATAACACAATCCTCTAAATCCTAATCTTAAGACACCCTCAACTAAAACATAGGTATCTTCACATTATCAGGTATGAACTCGTAGACTCAATAGCCTATAAAAGTATCATAACATACAAATGTATGTAAACTCTAACCCATACACTATATAACCTATAACCCAAATCCTTTCACTCTCTCAAATACATCTATATCACTCACCCTTAACTTAAATACAAGATACCTCAACTCCAAGCCCTAACTACTACCTCTAAATCTATACTACACATGAACTAACAAAACCCAATGGCACACACTCTCAAAACTCAACTACTAATTAACACTAGATACTCTCACCACTCAACTGGACATACTAGGATACACCCAATGTCCAACCCAATCATGCTCCAGGGAACCCTCCTACTGCTACTGCTGTGGCTGGTACTACTTACCAAGTCAAAGCCATGCCAAGCCACTGCACACCCCTTGTTGATGCTGCTTTGTGGCTTGTACACCAGCAGCCAAACAAGTCAAGCAAGCCAAGGCAAGGCAAGGCAAGGCACTGCTTGCTGCATCTGCTGCTCACTACTTCTACTGCTAATCCTAATGCTACAAGGCTGCTACTCAAGCTCCTACTGCCTATTGAACTCAGACCTAACAACATCAATCCCCAACTCAACTCATATCCTTATACTGCTAATCCCTCACTCTCTCACCCACACACATAACTAACCTATGGTCTATCCCTAAATGCCCTCTCCTCATAACTGAACCCATACTCAACCAAACTCATGTGTGACCAAAATACCACACACATACATGAGCACATACCTATATATAAACTATATATGAACTAAACTAGCAAACTCAACATATAACCCCAAACCCAGGTTCATTCAAACCCACAAACTCAACATCAAGGGGGTCTGGACAAGGGTCAGTATCCTAGTGTCAAATGTGTCACTGTGTCAGAGTGTAAACCCATGTGTCCAAGTGAAAGTGTCATGTGTGAAACAGGTGAGTGTGTGTCGAGTGAGTGAAAGAGTAAAAGTGTCTATACATATAGGTGTGCAGTAATCGAGTGAGTGTGTCAGTATGTCTAGCATGTTAGGGGGTGTCCAAGTGTCGTGTGCGTATCCATGAATTGTCCAAAATATGGTATCGAACAGCATGTATCAGAGCAATGCTCGAACGAACTCGTGGGGGTGTGTCGACCAGTCTATGACACAGAGTATCCTAGCTCGTGTCTCGTGGTCATGTCCTAGGGTAGGTGGGATATAGGGCTACATGTCAGTGTCATAGGTTAGTGTCCAAGTCGTGTCGCGTGCGTGTGTGCATATCAATAGACAGATTTGTGCGTGTGAGTGTGTGTGTGCGACTAGTGCAAGAGGAATAACTCCTCGAAAACACCACCAATCCATCTCGAATTTTGTGTGCATACTGACAGTGGTTGCCCTACCAACACACCAAAATTTGTGTCAAATGGTGTCGTGTCCTAGGAGTTCTAGGGGTCGGGTAGCAGGGCACGTGCACGCTGTGTCGTGCCATGTCCCTGTGTCCAAATACAGTGTCCAAACATCATCAAAATCAACTCAGAGTTTATGAAATGGAATCTACATGTAATTATCTACAAAATTATGTAATTAGTTTTACAAATCATTAACATTCATTTCTATGTGGCATTTCACCAAACACTTTACATAGCACTCCGATACGCATCCTAAATGGATTCGATTTTCTACCAACTTGGCCTACAGCTAGGGAAATCCTAAATGAATGCATCTATGGAAAAAAAAATCAGAAAATTAATGGGTTTAGAGGCCATTACCTATTAAGAGTTGGAATTTCAATGTAAATACACTTGAGAGCCAAATTCCTCCACTTTCAATGTCAACTTGCTCCAAATCCTTGCTAGATATTCACTAGAGATCTCTTCTACAGTAGGGAGTGTGTTGCAATTGATTAGGCTCAATTTGGAGTTGATTTAGAGAAAAAGGGTGAATTTTGGGAAGAACACAAATTAGGGTTTGAAGATGTAATGAAAAGAGGCAAGGGGGTGATAACATGTGTTTATATAGGCAAAAGGATCCTTTGATGGCAGCCAAGGGTTGTCTCTAGGGTTAGGGTTTAGTTCTAAGTGATTTAAAGTCCTCTATATGCATAATTCAAGGCCTTCTAGGTAAAGGCCCATGTAAATTAGGGTTTCTAAGCTAAAATATCTTAACCTTAAGAATATCTAGATATTTCTAACCTTGTCATATGATGGAAGCTTCTAATCTAATATCTAGGCTCATGACTAAGATCTAGATTAGGGCAATTCTAGGTTAAGGCCTAATATAACACTTAGCAAATTACCAATTGATCAAAATCCTAATTAATTCAAACGTCACTAAATGACCAAAATACCATTAGCCTAAAAGTGGTAATTAGCTTATCTAATCATATAGGATAGGTCTCCATGATCATGGTTAGTCTCTAGGCTAAGTAGTTCTAGGGTTACACTAGTAAAACACCAAAATCATAATATACCAATTTAAATAGTATTAAATTAATTAAAATTCACCATAAGTCATTAACATGATTTAAATCCTATTATTCAACGATTAATTTTTACAAAAGTTTAAAATTACCCTTGTTTTTGAAAAGTGGTGGTTACGCTTACATTTGAATTTGTCGAATTAGCTTACAACTGAATGTGCCGACTTGGCTTACCTCTCACTGGTACAACCAATTTATATTATTTCATACATTATGTGCTATATAGCAGAAGACATCATCTTGTTAAAAGAGCTTACATATGCCCATATGATTCATCGATGCCACAACACTGATCAAACAATTTCTCTATACATGAATACTTGTAAAGAAGCCTACCAACGTGGGTCAGTACATTATCGTGTACTAGTGAGCGGTGCTGGCCCAACTCACCTAAGAAGACAATAGTAAGTAATCATGTGATATGAACATTATTAAATATGGTTTTTTTGTTGCCTTAGGTCAATTAATAGTTCATATCCGATAAGAATGTAAAGCATACATTTCTCATAACTAGCATAATGTAAAACACATATGTTATCACCCTTTGGTGATTCTTAACCACGATCGTTTAGTCTTTCCTGTATTTGAGTAATACTTACTCTTCATACATAAGACATCGTTAGGAAATAATATCATAAATGTCACCATTCTGGTGATTCTTACCAATAGTTGATATCCTTCCATGTAATTGATTAATACTTACTCTGCATGCATAAGACATTGTTAGCATACAGCCTGTCTATAAGAAGGTCACCGTCTATGAGCTATCTTGACAATAATGGTAAACGACTAACTCTATATGGGGTGCAAACCCATGGACGATCTCCAAATCACCGTGCTACTATTTAAGCAATATAGAATTTTGGTGTCCCTTTCAGTACAAGGTAGCAATCCCCACTGAAACTCCCAAAATTCTAATGCTAGTACGTCGGCACCATCATTGTTCCCCTTAGGTCGAATCGGTTCCTTAGCCCTGGAGTACCGTATGAGGAACAAAATCTTGTGCATAAGTTGTCCATAAACATGCAAGTATATGCAACTTAACTATAAAAGAACATATAATGTATGATAATAGAAACTAAAGGAATTATACGCCATAGTTCTCATTCGTCATGCAACATTTGCCTTGAATCGTAGCTCGCAATACCAATTGCTCAATACAAGAACTTATTATAATCAACATTCTACAACAACACAGGTTAATAGAATATGATTATTCATCCTTTCCACATCTTTGATATCAATATCCTTCGAGTCGTAGCTCAATATACATACCGTTCAATTTTTGGGACTTATCATCTGTGTCACTATATATTTATTCGAGCCGTGGCTTGATATACTCACTGCCTAAGTATTTGGGACTTTGCTTCACCTATCCAGCATTTATTGCACAACACACAATTTATTATTTGATTCACGATAGTTTAAGGGTCATGTGATTATTTATCTTTCTAGGTTTCATGCTGGGTATCATAGCAACAAAACATGCAAGCATAAACATATTCCTTTTTATTAACCGTACAGCTAAAGGATCTTCAAAGGACTCACACTACTCATATTATCAAGATGATTCCAGCCACGATCGTCTAGCCTTCTGAGCGATCCTTCTGCATAATCCTAAGTCCAAAAAGGTTTTCTCGAACCAACCAGCACAATACACCTTACGGAAAGGGGCATTACATAGACGACTCAATCTCAAAAGTTTGAGATTTGCTAGATACACCATCATCCTGATCGGACTCACTCTTTTTGTTTGAAGCTAACACTAAAGACCCATCGAATGTGACATCCCTGTTGATCAAGTATTTTTTATCCTTCAGGCAGTACAGACGATATTCCTTCACTCATTGTGTATATCCCAATAAAATGGCTTCCTTTCCTCTCGGATCCAACTTACCCTTATTGACATGATAGTAAGCTTTAAATCCAAACACGCGTAAAGTAATTTAATCTACTACTTTTTTTTATCATCTTCTCATATGGAGTCTTACAATTTATAGCCGGAGTTGGTAGTCTATAACCAAGTACCGCGTCATGTGTATAGCTCAGCCCACCATTTCTTGTCTAAATCGATATTGAAGAACATACATCTTGCTTTCTCAAGCAAGGTTTGGTTTATCCTCTCTACTAACCCATTTTGCTACGGCGTGTTCTTGACAATCTAATGTCGCACGATACCTTTTTGAACACAAAAATCTTTGAAAGATCCATATGTATATTCAGTGCTATTGTCAGACCTTGATGTCTTTAGCTTTCTGTTTTTTCTATTCTCCACCATCGCTTTCTACAACTTGACCTTTTCGAACACTTAATCCTTGGTTTTGATAAAATACAACAAAAAATAACGTGTATAATCATCAATAAAAGTAACATAGTATCTTGTTTCCTTCTTAGAAGTAATTCTACTAGGCTCTCATACATCTGTATGTTGATAGTCGAGAATACCTCTTGTCTTCTGCTTGCTTGTACTGAAGGTCACGTTGTACTGTTTTCCATAAACAAAATGCTTATAAAAATCCATACTTGGCTTCGTCAAGTTATTTACTAACCCCTACTTACTCAGTAAGGACATATATTTCTCCCTCATATATCCAAGCCGCATATGCCAAAGACACGTGCTATCAGACAAATCAGATGTACTGACTGCTAAAGTCCCACTCATAATGCTTCTCAATAAGATATAAAGGTTACCTTATCGACGATCTTTCACCACCACCAAAGAACAACGAACAACCGCAAGACTCCACCCTTGGCAACGAACTTGTTACCATTCGAGTCAAGTGTACCAAGATAATAAGATTTTTTTGAGGTCTGAAACATTTCTAACATCGGCCAAAGTCTACACAATTCCATCATGCATCTTCATCTTCATAGACCCAATTCCAACAGCTCGACATGTATTGTTGTCTATCAATACAGAATCACCATCTATCACCTTGTTGGAAGAAAGTTACTCCCTCTTTGGACATATATGGTACGAGTATCCATAATCGAGAATCCAACGATCACTCATGTTGTCATGTGCCACCAAAAAACAGACTCCGTCACTGTCGACTTTTGAAGTATAGTTTGCTTCATCATCTTCTCTCTCTATCTTATTCTTTTTATTTTTCTTCTTTGGGTGAGGACACTTATTTGCATAATATTCTTTTTTATTGCAGTTGAAGTACTTCACCTTCTCAATAGGTGTCTTGGACTTTGATCTTGACATTCTGCTAGAAGATGCTCTATCGTTTATCCTTCCTCTTGTCGTCAAATCTTGGGCTTAGTTTTCACCATTTCTGCTATTAGAAGCCAACCTCCACACCTCATTAGATAATAAGGCTCTCGTGGCCTCTTATACAAAAATTGAGTCATCTCTATATAGTAATGTTTAAATAAGATTCTCATAAGAATCAGGCAAAGAAAACAATAGGATTAGCGTCAAACTATCATCATTTTCATGTATGTCAACATCCTTCAAATCAGAAATAATTTGACTGAATTTTGAGATATGATCTCGAATTGACGTACCTTCCTCCATCACTAGTTTATACAATGCCTTTAACATATAAAGTCGGTTGGTAAGCATCTTCATCTTATAGAGTGGTTCCAACTTTAGCCAGAGCCCAACGGGGGTGGTTTTGTCCTTCACAGAGTACACAACATTCCTTTCCAAACACATGCGAATAGCAACATAAGCTTCGAGATCCACGTCATCCCAATCATTATCGGTTTATGTCAGTGGGCTTCTTGGACTTTCACCGTAAAGCCTTGTAAAGTTTTTAAGATATGAGAACATCATTTATCTTACTTTTCTAAAAGCCAAAATTATTCTTTCCATTGAACTTCTCAATTTCATACTTTCTAACCTTGTTTGACGGAGCCATCTCAAGAATCTACCTAATTAATATAAAATATTTGTTTAGTAATAAGTTAAACTAAATATTCAACAATTAATTTCTTAGACTGTCATCATAATCCAAATGTGTGAATCAAATATTATTTTTCAACAAAAAATATATAGTTACCAAAATGAGATAGGATGAATTTCATAAGCAGACATTCTAATTAAGACATGTTGCCATCGTAACTACTTAAAGTTGTTAAAGACTAAAATATCACAAGAGCACAAGTAGCATTAGAGTATGAAGAGTTGTGTCATAAATCCAAAATAAGAAGTAACTTGAAAAAGGTATTGATGAAAAAAATGAACATAATTAGTATCAAAAACATTTCTTGATTGTCATTGACCAGTACAGAAAAAAGAGAAAAAAGAAAAGAACAAGAAAATGAGAGCTAAATATCTGTATATTACCTAAATATTTTTTAATTCAAACCCTTGGCTATGGGTCAGGCATTAGTTTCCAAATGTTTCACATGGACCCCCGCTTAACCTATACAGAGCAAGCAAAGCTTTCAGCTTCCAATAATTTCCAATCAACCAACATAATTTATTTGGTCAAAACATTAATTAAAATATTATTTTCTTTTTATGGCTTGTGAAGCATAAGTAGATTATACATTAATTTTATTCTACCAATTACAAATATTAGAAAAACTATAAAGAACTTTCCTCTAAGGGGCTGTTTGGATAGAAGTAACTCTTTGAAAGTATAAAAGGGACACTTACATCATGTTGAGTCACAGTGCACTTGCAGCAAGTGACACTTTCCAAAATGTGTTTGGATAGAGTACTTTTTGTCTCCTGTAATTGGAAAAAAAATGAGTTCGCTGTTTGGATAATTGTTGAAAGTGGAGAAAAAATGAATCCGATTGTTTGGATGGTTGTTGAAAGTAGAAGTTGGTTGGAGATATGGTAACACTAGATATAGTTACCCCCAAAATAATTAATGAATACAAAATTTCTAAAATAAAATAAAATTCTCATAAAAAAAAAATAAAGACAAATTAAATTAATTATGATAATTAAGTTAATTACCATGATTAAACATATTTAATTGTAATTAAATTTTTATTTAATTAACATATAATTAGTAATGTAAATTTTCTAAAATATAAACAAAATTTTATAAAATTTAAAAAATGTATTGAAGACAGTTGACAAATTACATTAGCATAAGATCTACAATATTATTATTATTATTATTATTATTATTATTATTATTATGATTATTCCTCTTGTTTCACATTTCTACATTGACAAAAAAATGTATTGAAGTCAAATTATTATTAGAGAAATGCTATATGTACCTCCAATTTATCCCTCCAATTTGTCCCTCCTTACGTGGCAGCCCATGTGGCAGTCCATGTGGCATGAAGGTTAAATGAGTTCCTCTTATTTCCTTTTTTATACTATTATCCAAGATTGGAATCCTCACATTTCCTTTTTATTGTCATCCAAAATTGGAACTCATTTAACATATTCCCTATTCTCTCTCAAAAAAAAACACCATGCCCATTCCCTATTCTTCTTCTCATCTCACTATTGAAGTCTACTTCCTGTTGGACCTCGCCGGAAAGGGATTCAGGTTGCCGAAAAAGCTCGACGGAAAATGGTACACTCTCTTTCTCTCTCCCGGAAAATGGTACACACGCACTCTCTCTCTCACAGAGATTTGGAAGAACTATCTCTCCTATTATCCAACTTCTTATTAGATCTGAAAAATCGAGCTTTTCTTGGACTTAATGTATGATTGTGCTCAAGAACAATAGTTGTTAATTTAAATTTACCATTTTATTGTAGTGTTGATCTTATCCTCGCTTGGCATTCGGCTTTAATTGAGAGGCTCGCCACAAAAGTTTTCTTTGAAGTACTTCGTCTCCTACCTTCTCGAGAACATACAAATGTGAAATATCTCAGCTCCCCATCATCTCCTTTCTTTTGTGTTCTTTTCGTCACACGAAATCCAGTTTGACGAGCATATATAATTAGTATAATAATCATGAACCTCTTGCAGAGTGCTAAACTCCATTCCTTCCTTGGGTTCTTCAATTATTCCATTTTTACATGCTGTCTTTTCTATTCTCTCCTCATAATCCTACAAAATTGGAGAATAGGAGAGATAGTTCCTCCAAATCTTTGTGAGAGAGAGAGAGACTGTGCGTGTGTACCATTTTCTGGGAGAGAGAAAGAGAGTGTACCATTTTCCGTCGAGCTTTTTCGGCAACCTGAATCCCTTTCCGGCGAGGTCCAACAGGAAGTAGACTTCAATCGTGAGATGAGAAGAAGAATAGGGAATGGGCATGGTGTTTTTTTGAGAGAGAGAATAGGGAATATGTTAAATGAGTTCCAATTTTGGATGACAATAAAAAGAAAATGTGAGGATTCCAATATTGGATGATAGTATAAAAAAGGAAATGAGAGGAACTCATTTAACCTTCATGCCACATGGACTGCCACATGGGCTGTCACGTAAGGAGGGACAAATTGGAGGGATAAATTGGAGGTACATATAGCATTTCTATTATTATTATTACATTAGCACCAGATCTACATTAGCCAACCAACCCATTCATACAAAAATTGATGAATTCATCACCATTCTCATTCACTCTCTCTCCACTCATCTGGATTTTTCTTCATCTTTTTTTTCTTTCAAAAACACTCTCTCTCTCTCACGTCTCACTCCCAAATGTATGAGATTAGGGCCTAACCTGGCCAGCTAATACGACCTAGAGTGAGCTGTCCAATTTAATGGACTCACTTTGGCGTACTACGCTGTAAAAGTAACTAACCAACACATGCAATCATCTAAATCTCATCCACAAATAACATAGAAAGGAAGTACTGAATATAAACACAGAGTAGTCTGAAAGTCCAAATACAACTGAAAGGAAATACAAGACTGGTGGAAACAATCCCACAGTACATCAAAATGGAAGTACATGAATGGAAGATAACTAGCTAAGAGTATCAGCTAACTAGATATGAAACTCTCAGCCCAAGTAGCAGTATACCGAGGTCAAGGGAACTCCTCGGGGTAGACCCCGTAGTCCTCAGCAAAGTCTTCCGTCTCAGCACCGACACCGTATATCGTCGAGTATGTGTGCTCATCGGGATCTGGAAAAGAACCAGGTCCTTAGGGGACATAACAAGATACAAATAGGAACATGCCCTAAAGTAAATACTGATCTAACATAAGGGGGAGCGCTAACCAATCTAGGTTAATGCATACAAAGACAACTTTGGAACGTATGGGTAGGTGAAAATAATTTCGTCGAAGCACGGGCCGACGTCGGATCACGAGCTAAAGGATTTGCGTCTGAACACGGGCCGAGCGTCGGAACACGAGCCGATTAGCACAATACTAACGTACCTCCCAACCGAACCTAGCGAGCAGCTAGTGGCCGCTGTCGAATATACCCACTAGTAAGTACCCATGCCAACAACCGGGTCCCCAATGAGGCTAATATAAAATAATGTAACTGTCTGTCCCATACGCCTACTAGTTGTCTTTCCCGCCCCATGATGTATAAGTCACATCCACGACCCAACATCTACTCTCTATGAAGAGTCATCTATCTAGGACTATCGCTACCCGATATGTGCCGTCACACGAGCCACTCGCATTGATGGCCAGTCGAGAGCGACAGCGCGTGCCATGATCTGATCTCACTCAGTACCGTGTCGTAACACGTGTCATGGTCAAGGGAGTTGTAACAACAACTCCACAATCCAAGGGTATGTCGTCTATAACTAGGCCAAGTAGGTAGTCCTAGAGTCGATGCCAATATCGACTATGCCCGAGGTAATCTCGGACTCTACTAATCAAATCTATCTAACAAGAGTATAATGATGTATATGTAAAGACAGTAGTACAAGGCAAGGTATACTTGCCTTTAATCCCGTAATACGCAAATAGTGCTCCGGTCCCTTCTGCCTCAATCACGCCGTCCAAGAGACCTACAATCACACAACCAAGACTTACGATACGGGAGAAGAACATTCATGACTACGCACCTAATCACACACAAGGTAGAGAGTACGTATAGGCACCATATTCACATACTAAGTTACATTTATCCAAGAAGGTGCAAAACCCCAAGCTACATATGACAAGTATATATATATATATATATATATATATATATATATATATATATATTTTTTTTTTTTTTATATATATATATATATATATATAGGTATAGGAATGCATGTACACAAGTCCTATATTTGTAATTTCATATATGTACATGAGTGTACATAGAGCACATATATACAAAAGTACAATCACCATAGATAATGAGAACAAGTGTGTGTATATATGTATATATATATGTATAGAAAATATATATGTACATAGAGACAAAGTATATATTTTTATTTATATAAAAGTATATACATACATATTTGAAAGAGTATATATATACACATATATAAGAAGGAGCATTTATACATGTATATACATAATGAAGCAAAGTGTATACTATTTATGTAGATACACAAAATCCTCTATGTACATTGGTGCACCATTTCTAAACACATGTTAACCATTTGTACCTATAAATGAACCCCATAGATGTATGTGAAATCATATACACATATGCATAAACCATTTTATATAGATTGCATATGAGAATTATGTATACAAACACCCATTGTTATTTACGTGAACCCATAAACATTACACATTGCTCCACAATATAAACTAGGCTCATTATAAAAATCATCCAACATTTATCATTTATATGTAACAAGAACATATATATATATATATATATATATATATATATATATATATATATATATATGAGGAAGGATAGGCATCCCCACAATTTTTGCATCCCCATGCATCCCCATGTTCACATCCATTGGATGTGCTTTAAGTCATCTAATCTTAACCATTGGTAAATCAACGGTTAAGATTAGATGACTTAAAGCACCATCTAACGGTGCAAATAAGAGGGATGCATGGGGATGCAAAAAGTATGGGAATCTTGATCCTTCATATATATATATATATATATATATATATATATATATATATATATATATAATAGAGCATGGGAGAAGAAGAAGGATTACCTATGAGAGAGGTGATGGTGAAGGGGGTGGTGGTGTTGCCGGCCTAGGGAGGCTGTGGCCGGCCATTGGGGCTGGGTGGTCGGCCAAGGAGGGTGAGGGAGGAGCCGTGGTGGAGGTGGTGAGTGGTGGTGGTTGTGTTGAAGGTGGTGAAGGAGGTGGAAAAGAAAATGTTGATAAAGATGAAGAAATAAAGAGGGTGGATGGGAGTGGCTGTTGGCCTAGGGCTGTGGTGGAGATGCCGTCGGCCTAGGAAGAAGGTGGAGAAGACAGAGAGGGTGGCTGTGGTGGTAGTGTTAAAGGCTGTGGTGGTGGTCGGTTTGGAGAAGGAGGAGGAGAAGAAGAAGTAATGGAGAGGATGGTGGTGATGATGCTTATGAAGAAGAAGGAAGAAGAGGGAGGTGTAGAGGAAGTGGTGGTGGTGAGGAGATCGTGATAAAGAAGGTGGTGGCTGTGGTGGTGGAGCTCTCGACCAAGGGCTGTGGTAGGGCTGCCGCAGGCCTGGAGGGAGGAGGTGGCTGCGTGGAGGTGGTGAAGGGTGGCTGTGGTGGTGAGAAGTAGGGAGAGGAGTGATGGATGAGGTAAAGATGAAGGAGAGGAAGGAGCTGTCGGGTTATAGGGGGAGAGGGAGAGGGTGTTTGAGAGAGATATGAGAGAAAAGAGAGAGAGAGAACCGAAAGGGAGAGGGGGAGTATGGCTGCAGTTATGGAGGGTAAGGAAGGAGAGAGAGAGTGAGAGAGGGGGTGTGGTTTCCTAATAAATAGGGGGGTTATGGTGGTGGTGTGTGTGTGTTTGAAAAATAGAGAGAGAGAGAAAGAGAGAGTGATGTGACATGTGGTGTTGTGTTTTATAGGAATTATTGGTGTTGTGTGTTTGGGTAGGGATGAGAGAGTGTGTCATGGTGCTTGGGTTGGGTCCAACTGAGTTGGGTTGGGTCACAATTGAGTCTAATTGGGTCTTAGTAATTAAAATGACTTAAATTATTCATTTATAATCATGGTTAAATAAATAGTACAGGAGGACTCAATTGGATGGGACACTAGTGGCATGTGTGTAGTAGGCTCAAAATAGTCCGTGTCCATATCTTGGGTCGACAAGTTTGGGTCAAAATGGTGTCTCCAATACAAGTTGGAATTAAATGTGACTCAGTGGGATAAATCGAGATTGTGTCAAATGTCCAGAAAGTTGTGCGATAAAAATGAAGCATAAGAGAGTGTATCTGAGTGGGACACATGGGTCATGGGTATAGAGCATCTCGAGTAGATCATGTATGACAAGTTGGTTTGGAGACTAGTCTTGTGCTCCTAATTTAAAAGTCATGGTGACGTGTCGACAATAATCAAAAATAAAAGTGGAAAATTATTAATAACTTAGAAAATCATAATTAATCATATTAAATTCTTAATCGCTCTAATTAAATCTAATAAAAATTCAGAGAGCTTACAACCTATCCACCTTAGAGAATTTTGTCCTCGAAATTTAGTCATATAATAACTAGCAAGATAGAAATAACTGAACATAAATGCATGCATACCTAGCCTCACGAAGAGATGGTAAAAAAGCTCGCGTATCGTATCCTCGTGCTCCCAAGTCGATTCGCCTGGTGCATGATGCCTCCAAGTGACACGAACTAGCGGGATGGTCTGGCCCCGCAGAACCTTCTCTCTCCGGTCCAAGATCTCCACTGGCTGCTCCTCATAAGATAATCTCGGCCCGACAGTGATCTCCGAGTGGTCAAGGACGTGGCTAGGATCTGGCAAATGCCTCCTCAGCTGAGATACGTGGAACACATCATGAACACCCTCCAACGACTGCGACAATGCTAACCGGTAGACAACCTCTCCAATCCGTTCTAGCACATCAAAAGGTCCAATGTATCTTGGACTCAGCTTCCCTCTTCCTCCAAACCTAATGGTACCTCTGGTGGGTGAGATCCTCAGGAAGACATGGACTCCCTCCCTGAACTCCAGTAGTCGTCGGTGTATGTCCATCCAGTGCTTCTGGCTGTCTTGAGCTGCTCTCAAGTGCCCTCGAATTTGCTTCACCTTCTCTACTGTAGGAACCACCAACTCTGGTTCGAGTATCTATCTCTTGCCCACATCACTCCAACAGACTGGGGAACGACACTTCCTGCCATACAATACTTTGAAAGGGGCCATCTGAATACTGGCCTGATAGCTGTCGTTATATGAGAACTCTACTAGGTGCAAGTGGTCCTCCCATGATCCTCCGAAATCTAGCACGCACGCCCTCAATATGTCGTCCAGCGTCTGAATAGTGCGCTCTGACTGGCCATCTGTCTGCGGATGGTATGACGTACTAAACTTCAGTCGAGTACCAAGGCTCTCCTGTAGGCCCCGCCAGAAGTATGATGTGAATCTCGAATCTCGGTCAGATACTATACTAACCGGTACTCCATAAAGTCGTACAATCTGCCTCATATACATCTCCGCTAAGGCTTCTGTAGACTATCCCACTCTGAAGGGTAGGAAGTGAGCTGACTTGGTGAGTCGGTCCACTATCACCTAAACTACATCACGTCCACTCGGGCTCCTCGGTAACCCTTTAACGAAGTCCATCGTGAGATGCTCCCATTTCCACTCTGGTATGGGAAGTGGTTGGAGCAGTCCTGCGAACCTTTGGTGCTCAGCCTTGACTTGCTGACACACCAAGCACCTGGCTACAAAGCGGGCTCTCTTTCGCTTCATTCCATGCCACCAATAATACTGCCTCAAGTCTATGTACATCTTCGTACCTCCTGGGTGAATAGAATATACTGAACTGTACGCCTCCGTCATCAGCTCCTGACGAAGCTCTCCGTTGGGAACATAAAGGGGATCTCCATACCTCAGAGTCCCGTCCTCATGAATGTGCAGTCTGATCTGCATACCGGCTTCTGTCCTCTGTCGAAGTCGCTAAAATCTGGCATCTGTCGACAATGTGGCTCTGATCCTCTCTACCAACGAAGACTGCACCTGAAGACTAGCCAACTGGCCATCTGCTCCTGGTAGTACCACTTCGATCCCCAACTCTTGTAGCTCCTCTAGAATATGGGGATGAGTCGTCAACATGTATGCCATAGGCCTCCTGCTCAAAGCATCTGCTACGACATTCACCTTTTCTGGATGGTACTGTAGCTCAATCTCGAAGTCTTTCATTAGCTCCAACCACCGTCTCTGTCTCAGATTCAGCTCCTTCTGAGTGTAGACGTACTTTAAGCTCTTATGGTCTGTGAATATCTCTACCCTCTCACCATACAAGTAGTGTCTCCAAAGCTTCAGGGCAAAGATAAATGCGACAAGCTCCAAGTCATGGGTTGGATACTTCTTCTCATGAACCTTCAGCTGCCTCGAAGCATATGCTACTACCTTCTCGTGCTGCTTCAAAACGCATCCCAACCCCTTTCTGGATGCGTCGCTGTAGATCACGAACCCTCATGGTCCGGATGGAATAGTCAGAATAGGTGCTGTGGTAAGGCGCTTCTTCAACTCATCAAACGCCACCTGGTACTCCTCTGTCCAGATAAACTCCTGCTCCTTCCGAGTCAAACGGGTAATCGGCTCAGCGATCCTCGCAAAGTTCTCTACGAACCTCCGGTAATACCCGGCAAGTCCAAGAAAACTTCTCATCTCCGAGACATTAGTAGGGGTCGGCCATGTCTCTACGGACGAGATCTTCGCTGGGTCCACAGATATACCCTCTCCTGAGATGACGTGTCCGAGAAAAGAGACACGGTCCAGAAAGAACTCACACTTGCTCAGCTCGGCGTAGAGTCTCTCGCTCCTCAACGTCTCCAACACAATCTGCAGATGCCTCCCGTGCTCCTCGTGGCTCTTTGAGTACACCAATATGTCATCGATGAACACGACCAAGAACTGATCCAAGTACTGGTGAAACACTCTGTTATCAGATTGATGACACTATAAGAAATTCTGCTTATAGTGACGGAAGTCAGTAACCAAATGAATATCCAGTCACTAGTAAAAGATTAATTGTGTCGGATTAAGGAAAACGTTACTAATACTATTTCTGACGGAATAAATATTTAATGGGAACGAACTATGCAGTCACTAAACTTTATTTAATCATTAAATGAGAAAATAGACGTAAAATTTTTAAATATATTTCCTAAAAAATATTATGGACATCTAAATCAATCACTAATAGAAAAATAGTTTAATATTAAATAATAAATTTAATAAGAAAATATAATCTAATAATTTTAAAGATTTGTGGGACTGGGTTACCGGGATTGGAAAATTGGGTGCTACTTTTTTTTCTCCCGCGCCATCACTTTTTCCTTTCCAGGATATTTGGTCATAAAGGGTTTATGATCCTCTCCTCCTCAAAATATTTACTCCTCTAAAATTTTCTCTTCCTCTCCTTCTCCTCCTCTCATCCTTCTCTAGGTCATGAGGATTTTATTCTTTTTTTAATTCTCTCATCTCCCCCGTTATTTACTCATCTCCTCATTCTCTAATAATTTTTTGTTTTGTTTTAAAGGTGCTATCTAGAGAGGTCAGCAGGGTTCAATTCTTTTCCACCACTCTAAGTCAGTAGGGTTCAATCCTTTTCCACCGCTTCTTGTCCATGGAGGAGATCCCATCGGCTTCAGGGAGGATACCCCACCGGCTTAAGTAAATTTTAAAACCCTAACCATAATTTTCTTTCCCTATTTACGTTATTTTTACTTTCTTGAATTTGTTTGTTTATACAATTTTCTAGATTTATTTGCATAGGAATGTTACTACCTTTTTAGTGTTTTAAAATGAAGTTGTGATTTATATGTAGGTTTTATGCTTATGTTTTCATGGCAAGGCTAAGAAGCATGGAGAGGCATTTTTAGAGACAAACATACTCGAAAGGTCACAAAAATATTATGGGTATCTGAATCTGCTAAGATGAAGTTTGTAAGAACTATTCTTCTACACTTAATAATCTTTTTTTTCTAAATATTATGAAAAATAACCACTTTGGTTTTACATATAAATTTAAAATTTTCAGGTTGAGATGGTGGAGAACTTGGAGACTTTGGTTACATTTGAGGGACATGACACGTTGGAATTGCGACAAAGAGTGTATGTCCACGCAATGGGCTCGGAGACGCAAAATCGAGTACGTCGTGAGGGGCTTGGTGTGACGCGAAATTGAGTGCTTTATTATGTTTTTCCATAACAATTTGGAACATCAATTTGTGTTGATGTAGAATGTATTTTTTTTGTTAATATCATGCTTGACTTTGTATTGGAGTATATTTTACTTTTGAGTTGCTTGTCTAATTTGATGAACATATTATTTTTGGCTTCAATTTTTTTAATAAGAATCAACTTCTATTATTTTGGATGAAGAAATTGTGATTTTAGCATAATGTGGTGGAAAAAAATTATCTTCTACTTATGGATCAAGTAGTCATGATTAATTTATTATATTATTAATGACATCAAACAATTAGGAATGTGGTTCAAAAAATTATTAATGACCCAACATTAGTGATTGAACTATTAATTAGTAATAATTTTATTAATGACCAAATAATAGTGACTGACTTATTAGTTAGTAATAATTATTAATGACCCAACATTAGTGACTGACGTATTAGTTAGTAATAATTTTATTAATGACCAAATAATAGTGACTGACTTATTAGTTAGTAAAAATTATTAATGACCCAACAATAGTGACTGACTAATTAGTTAGTAATAAATATTAAATATTAAATATTTTTTATATTGAAAATAAATACTTATCTACGTAGTGTGTACAATTATAGTGACATATTTAGGGATTCGTCCGTCACTAGTAGTATTAGTGTCGCTCGTAGTAGCGACTGACACTAACTCTATTACTCATGTGATTAGTCCGTCACTAACATCATTTCTGACGAAAATTAATCACTATTAATATATATTAGTGACTGATCTCCGTCGTAACTATAAGCAAAATTTCTTGTAGTGTGAACACAGCAGGCGCATTGGTCAAACCAAAAGGCATCACAGAACTTGTAGTGACCATAACGAGTCCTGAAGGCTGTCTTCGGAATGTCCTCCTTCCGCACCTTCACTTGATGGTACCCCGATCTCAAGTCGATCTTCGAAAACACTCTGGCTCCAGTCAACTGATCAAAAGGTCGTCGATCCGAGACAAGAGATACTTGTTCTTGATGGTCAGTGCATTCAGGGCTCTGTAATCAATGTACATTCGGATAGTCCCATCCTTCTTCGGTATAAACAAAACTGGGGATCCCCAAGGTGAAACACTCGGTCAGATGAATCCTATAGTCTGTAACTCCTCCAGCTGAAGCTTCAACTCATCTAGCTCCTTCTTCGTAAACCGGTACACATTAGAAGAGACCAGTGCTGCTCCTGGTACTAGCTCAATGGAAAACTCCACTTGTCTGTCAGGTGGAAGACCTGGCAGCTCCTCCAGGAAGACATCCATAAACTCTATAATAATCGACGGTGGTGCTGTCTCCATGCCATGAAGACACTGACGGACCGGCCTACTCCTCGCTCTACGGTCCCTCTCATGAACTCGAACTCTGGACGATCTGAAGATAACGCTCCCCCTCCGGCACTCTAAGACGGCATGATACTGGCTTAACTAGTCCATCCCCAAAACAGCGTCAAAGTTTGGCATAGAAAACACCAAAAATTGAGCTCTCATCTCTCTTCCACATACAACCACGAAGCACGTCCTACATGTGCTAGTGACTGGGATGATCCCTCCACCCGTAAGAATCCTCCAACTCTTGGGTAAGGACGAGGTGGCTACTTTGTGCATAGCAAGAAAACTACTAGATATGAAAGACATAGTAGATCCGGAATCGAACAGTACAACAGCGGGCAAAGATGTAACTAAGATAGTACCTGTGATCGCCACTCTCTCTGGCCCCTCCTGCTCCGGTGCCATAGCAAAGACCTGTCCTCTCCTTTGGCGCTCTGTCTGCTGACGGTACTGTGTCTCCTATGGGGGGCAGTGGTCCCCGCTGATATCCTAGCGCTCGCTGGGCCGTAGTCGCCTGTGCTGGTGGCCTGGGTCCTGGGGGAGCTGGCCTGGGGGCCAACTGCTGAGCTCTGTCATTGCGTTGCGGGCAGTCCATGGCCTGATGCTGTCCCGATCTGTACCTCAAATACTGGTTGAGACTCTTCCTGTACTCCCTCTGAAAGTGTCCCTTCTTGTTACAGTAGTGACAAGTCGGAAGCACCCTCTGCTGGTACGGAGCGGCTCTCTACTGCTGGTGATGGGTCCCTGGGCATCTGGTCGGGCCTCCAGTCTGAACTCTAGCTGGTGCAGCTGTCTGAGTAGGGAGCCTCGTGCTCAACGAATCCCGGTTGATAGCTTCCTGGACTCTGGCTTCGGCTAGCACCTCCTCATAGGTAGTCCTCGACTGTGCGCTCGTATACCTCTGAAGCTCCTTCGTCAGGCCGTGATGGAACCTCTAGGCCTTCTCCCTCTCATCTGGTAGCAGTAGTGTGCCGAACCGTCTAAGACGACTGAACTCTACGTCATACTCGTCTACGGTCATGTTCTCCTGCTTGAGGTGGAGGAACTGATCGTAGGGAGCATATCGGACGGTAGCTGGGAAGTACTTTGCCTCAAAGTACTCAAGAAACTGCAACCAAGTCTTGTTCTTGCCGACTTCACGCTCCTTCGAATCCCACTAATGATGGGCATTCCCCTCCATCTGAGTCCTCACGGCAGTCATCCACAAGTCAGCAGGTAGCTGCGAAGCCTCCTAGTTCTTCTGCGTGCTGGCTATCCAGTCTGATATCTCCTCTGGGCTCTCATCCACCTTGAAGGGCTTTGGGTTCATCTGACGATACCTCCAAATGCTGTCCACCTGCTAGACTAGTGCTGGGGCTGGTGGTGGTGTCGGTGTTGTCATTCTCTCTAAGGCAGTCATCAGAGTCTGCCTCATAGCCTCCGTCTGTTGCCACTGCTGCTGCAGTATCATCATCTGGAAGAACTGAAACATCTGGGGCTGTCCCTTCGTCTGTGGCATCTGTGGCGGGATAGGTGCATACGGCATCTGCTGTTGGTACGCTCCTTGCAGCATCTGGGGAGGATTGGGTGCATAGGGCACCTGCTGCTGGTACGCTCCCTACGGTATCTGGGGAGGAAAGGGAGGTGGTGGAGGCAAAGGGTTCTCCTCCTGATGCATCAGCATCTGAGATGACTGGCCCTCCTGGTGCATGGGTGCCGACTGCGATGCGAACCCCGCATGGATGGATGGAGTCATCGAGACGGTCTGAACTCGTCCGGAAGTCTGGGTGTCCGAAGGATCTGGAGTCCTATCATCGCTGGGGAAGTATCGGATGCCTGGGCAACGCCATAAGTCGTGTATCCACTGTGCAAATGCATCTCTCTGAAGGAGACAAAACTTCCATAAGATAGGTGCATGAGACAAGCAAGATGCGGGATTTTAAATCATAAGATTAGGAGTACAGAAGTCAAAAACGGTAATCAGTTTGGATAAGATTATACATTCCTAGTCCTAATTGCAGGCTCGCGTCGATTTTACCCTAAGCGATGAACTGAGACCTACATGGGCCACCACTAAAACCATGTCACGTCCCACTCCCAAATGTATGAGATTAGGGCCTAACCTGGCCAGCTGATACGACCTAGAGTGAGCTGTCCAATTTAATGGACTCACTTAGGCATACTACGCTGTAAAAGTAACTAACCAACACAGACAATCATCTAAATCTCATCCACAAATAACATAGAAAGAAAGTACTGAATATAATCACAGAGTAGTCTGAAAGTCCAAGTACAACTGAAAAGAAATACAAGACTGGTGGAAACAATCCCACAGTACATCAAAATGGAAGTACATGAATGGAAGATAACTAGCTAAGAGTATCAGCTAACTAGATATGAAACTCTCAGCCCAAGTAGCAACATACCGAGGTCAAGGGAACTCCTCGGGATAGACCTTGTAGTCCTCAGCAAAGTCTCCCGCCTCAGCACTGGCACCGTAAATCATCGAGTATGTGTGCTCGTCGGGATCTAGAAAAGAACCAGGTCCTCAGGGGACATAGCAAGATACAAATAGCTAACCAATCTAAGTGAATGCATACAAAGACAACATTGGAACGTATGGGTAGGTGAAAATAATTTCGTTGAAGCACGGGCTGACGTCGGATCACGAGCCGAAGGATTTGTGTTGGAACACGGGCCGAGCGTCGGATCACGAGCCGATTAGCACAATACTAGCGTACCTTCCGACCGAACCTAGCGCAGCTAGTGGCAGCTGTCGAATATACCCACTAGTAAGTACCCATGCCCACAACCAGGTCCCCAATGAGGCTAACATAAAATAATGTAACTGTCTGTCCTATACGCCTACTACTTGTCTTTCCTGCCCCGTGATGTATAAGTCGCATCCACGACCCAACATCTACTCCCTATGAAGAGTCATCTATCTAGGACTATCGCTACCTTATATGTGCCGTCACACGAGCCACTCGCACTGATGGCCAGTCGAGAGCGACAGCGCGTGCCATGATCTGATCTAACTCAGTACCGTATCGTAACACATGTCATGGTCAAGAGAGTTGTAACAACAACTCCACAATCCAAGGGTATGTCGTCTATAACTAGGCCAAGTAGGTAGTCCTAGTGTCGATGCCAACATCGACTATGCCCAAGTGTAACGCCCTAGTCCCAAAATACTTGGAACTAGATACGTATCATGCCATCTGTATACATACGGGTAAAAAAAAAGGCCGTATGTATACATAAGCTGTAAAATATAGTAATCCAAGACAAACTAAATCTCATCCACAATAAAAAGAATAATAGTATAAAATCAACTTGAATATTTATGGTACAATCGTTGGACGGAGACAAAGTCCACTACCAACTATCAAAAGGAGATAAAGTATACAAGAAAATGATCCATGAAAGTATCAAGATGAACCAAGAGCGATCATCTTCGAAGAAATGGAGACGCCCACAATCTTGGCTAGAACACCTGTAGTAAACCATGAAAGCACACACCTGAAGAGATAACCAGGTCCTCAGAGGGACGTAGCAAGATACAAGAAGAACATACCATTATAACTGCATAAGTAAAAAAATACTATAAAACTACGACACGACTGGGTCCTTAACCATCTATGTGATATGCACTTTGAGGACAATGTTCTACGCAGGGGCTGCAGGATCAGCAGAGTAAATAGAGAATGGTCGTCAAGTAGCGCTCATACGAGACACTATCGGCCCGAAATGTGTGTAAAAATAAATGTAGTCCCTACGCTAATAGCTGTCTCCTCCCCCCAATGATACTGTATATGTATCGTAACCACGACACACCAACACATGTCGCTTCCATGATACTGTTTTATAATAGATAACTGTCAAGTCTTCTAACATGCATCTATGGACAGTTATTCCTACGCATGCGCACGGGTGATCAGCCAACACGCAAGTGACCACTATATGATACTCACAACTCACACATAACTCGTGATACAATCGTGACAAAGTCAATGACATGCATTCTATTGACGGAAGTCTCCTAACTCTAAGTCCACAAGCAAGAAAAAAATAAACAAGGAATATAGATACAATAAATGAAATAAAATGCAACTAAATGTAAGCATTAAAGATGTCATGGTATCTTGCCTGATTTCGTACTGTAAATATGAAATGCCGCTCCCGTATCCACGCCTCCGGAACCCGACGCTCCTAGATAATTAATTAACTAAATTAAGTCACTACTTATGAAACTTACGATATGACTTAATTAGTCAAAGTAATGTGTTAAAATTATATTCAATCTATCGTGGAACCATTTAGATCCATACAATCATACACAGGTTCCACGAGACATCGAAACACAGTTTTAGGGTTTCTAACTTTTAATTAGTCGGTTATGCCCCTACTACAATAACATACTTAAAAATCATATAAAAATCATAAAAATAATATTTAAACTAATTTTCTACATATTTATCTCTGAAATTCTAGAATTAATATTTCCAAAGACATTTATGATAAGTTGATTAATAAGTCAGCTAGTCTACCCGAAACACACCCGGAACATAGTTAATGACTCAAAATTGCTAAAATAGCCAAAAATATATTTTAAATAGCAATAAAATAATTTATTTCATAGAATAATATCAGAGCTACAAGGGTTGAGTTATACTACAAGTTTGGAACATTCTAGGTCAGCCGGTTACCCGAAATTAGCTAGTTTTGACCTACAATTTTTCTGACCAGATTTGAGTTGCTAAAATCATGGAAAAATACTTAAAAAAAATCCTAATTTATGTACATGAACACACATAAAATTTAGTTTCGAAAATAGGCACCAATAACTCATAGTTCCTTTACAATGGGGTTAATTTTGGTCCTACCGACACATGAATATTACGCATATATTTTATGAAACCTTTGTGGATGATTATACCTAACAAAAGCCATCAAAATATAATTTTTACAGAATTAATAACATATTTTCTATATAATTTTAGCAAAGATTTTTAGAAGAAAAGATTTGGGTTCTTACCAAAGATCCTTGCTAGAAAGGGTGATGATGACTTCTCTTCACCAAAGTTCCAATCTTTTTCGCTATCCTCGCTTGCTAATCCTCTCTTGGTGAGTATGGGAGAGTTGATAATGGCTATTGAGGATTGGATGGGGGAGATGGAGTTTTTAGGGTTTGTTTTGAGTGGGTTTCGGGGATGTATGGTGGAGGAGATGAGTTTTTATGAAGGATGGAGAGATGTGCAATGGAGGAGATGATGTGTAGATGCTATAGAGAGTTTGTTGCTGCTAAAATTATGGAGAGGGAGAGGGGTTTTGGTCGGCCAAAGGTTATGGAGAGAAAGATTAGGATTTGATTAAGGTTTGGGATAAGTTGGTATATTTAAACATATCCTTAAATGAATTTTAAGCAATCTAGGATTTAAATCCTATTTAATTTGATGCATTCGGCCATGGGGGGGTTGCTTGGCCGAAATTAGCATGGTGGGGGTCCACTTGGCATGATTTGGTTGTTTGGTGAGTTGGCAAGTTGATTGGATTGAGGATTTAAAAAGGGATTTCCTAATATATAACTATTTAATTCTATCTATGTAATTACACTACAAAATCTGAATTAAATACAAATAAATATAATTATTAATATTTATTAATGTCTAACATGCCTACATAGGATTGGGTTTGGCTTGGAAGAGGTTTAGGAAGGTTTGGTGCAACCGGATGTCCTAAAAAGTCATAAAGGCTTTCTTAACTAATTAATTAAATAAAAATATAACTTGTGCCATAATTTGAATGGTTAACATGCAAGAGATTACAATATGACCATGGCATTCCTAACATGGCTAGCATACTAGTTAAAGCACCCGACTACGCTAGGCATGCCATACTTTCTAGTCGTCTTGCATATTCAAACTCAACCATGGCTATAGTCCTTTTATATAATATAAATAAGATAAAAATAAATTAGAATTAAATAAAATCTAAAAATAATTTAAATATTCTTTTAAATTATAAGGGGTTTTATATCCTACCAAACTTATGACAATTTCGTCCTCGAAATTAAAAATAATCATAATATCAAGAATTACGAGATTTTATATGGAGGGAGAGTAGGTACGTCAAATCTTAGCTCAATTTTTGAAAGGATGGAGGGGTGGTTGTCATAGGAATCCTAATTGACCTCATATTCTACAAGATGGGGTATGCTTCCTTCCAGACTCTACCCAACTTATAGAGTTGGCCATCCGTAAAGTTCGTCGTCATTACAAGACCTTGAGGAGGACAATTTCTAGGGAGGGGCACGAGAATAATGGACACTTCTGACCGCAGTCTTGGATTCTAAGTGAGCCTCGATAACACCATAACGTTTTTGGTCAATAACAACTATAAAAAAGTTACTACAATCAAACATTGTCACTCTAAAGGTCATGCTTCTGACAAGCTGGTAGCGACCTCTTGTTGGAATATACTAAGGTGTGTCGGTTCAGAAGGATTCGTTCTACGTCTAACATGGGAAACTAAGAAGTGAGCTTAAAAACTTAGGGAAGAAGAATTTATGGCCAAGTGATGAGAATCGATGATAATTAAAGAACCCAGGCTATAGAATATGATTAGGCAAGCGTTTTGAAAACTCTAAGTCAAAACGACTAATATGTGTGGGCTGATGTTTGGTGTTGTGTAGGAGGAATACGCTTGCTTGTTGGAAGGCATACGTTATAGGTGTGCGTCTTGCATAGATCTTGAGTATTCAGTTTAGCTAAGGGAATGGGTCGATATTTGCATGGGTGAAATCGAATAGGTCGAATTTGGGTCTTTATGGTTTGTTTTGAGGAAACAATGTGTCATACACGTGGTGTAATTTTTAAATGGAGCACTGGAAAGTTCGTTTGCATGGGACATGTATGTCATGTGAGTAGCATGACTAGTCTAGTTCGTGTGTGTGAACTTTGTCGAAAGGAAAAGGCTAGCGTTGTGCTTCAATTATCAAAATCACGGTCGAGGGTATCACATGATACGAATATGGGTCGACGTTATGAACCATTGAATTATTAGTCTAATTGGAACCAATCATTTCCATCCACTTGTTAATTCCAAAATCTTATGTTCCTTAGAAAGACTTGCGATCTATTTGCCTCAATTTTTTTTTTTTTTGCTATTGATTTAAACAAAAATGATTCTATGATTGACTTGAAGAATTTAGGTTGCAATCTGTTACCGTAGTTATCTAAACGCACAAGCGAAGGGATATAAAATGCAAAATAAAAGATTGTTTCATAAATTCCATACAGACTGAAGAACGGTCACGATTGTAATCCCATTATGAGAGGTAGAGTATAATAAGTTCAATGTTCTACCCAACTTATAGAAGTTGGTTAATCGGGGAAAGCACAGTAGTAGGGCTTCTAAGAAGGTCAAATTTCAAGGAGGTATAAGAAGTATGAGGTATTTCCAATCATAGTCACAGACTCTATAGGAAGTCTAGGTATTATCTATTTAATATGGCCCATATATTAATTATGTTTGGTTAAGACAGTATGAGAGGTCTTGGTCAAGTATATCCGGAAGCAAGTTGGTACCGAGAGATGCATAACATAGGCTACGAAGAGATGCAGTTACGAAATCTATGGAAGGAGAATTAGTGAACCAAGAGGTGGGACCTACATAATAGGGGTGAGGTCCTATTTCATCAAGTTTGGTTTTATAGTCCCAATATGACGATGGGCTATGATGGGTTTAACTGAGTCTCAATAGGTTCCCTAATTGGACTTCAATCTTTGATTGCATGAACTTTAGATTTTAATCTATAGTGGCTGGACAAAATTTTATGGAATTTTAAACCATCTCTATTAGGTTAGGGTAATGTAGAATAGGTTCAAATTCAAGTGGTTGGGCAAATTTCCCGTCGGATTGGTAGAATAGGTTCTGTAAGTCGTGAGATGCGCCTTCCGTGACTTTTGTGTTTAAGTAGCACACAAGGCCTCTATTGAGTGGCACACTAGTGGCATGTGCGTAGAGGGCTTTGAGTAGATCACAACCATATATTGGGCCAAAAGATTTGAGTCAAGGTTGTATCTCTAACTGCAGTCCGAAAGTACATCGGTGTTATGGTAAGGGTTATCGCTAGTCCCTTTTGACCTGAAAGTCGTATCATAATAATAGAGTCCAAGGAGATGTGTTTGTGTGGGACATGATATGTTTACTTGAAGGTGGACTCGGTTAAGTTTTGTATATAAATTTTGTTGGAAGGTAACAGCTAATATTACACTTCAAATATCAAAGTCACGGTAAGGGACACCAAAAGATCTAAAAGAAAGTGGGAGTTCACGAGTCACTAATTTATCATCCTAGTGAGAACCAATTTACCTCAATCAATCGGTGATCCCCAAATTCCTAAAAGTAAGAATGGCTTACAATCTATTCACTCTAGAGACTAGGATATGGTTTTAGGAATAATGAGGTTAGGAATATTTGAGTCGCAATATCGTACCTTGACATTTGGTAATAATAAGTCACGATGTGATCGATAACATGATAGGGTAGTTGTGAATCAGTTTTGAGGATTGTACCCTGAGTCCTAATAAATGGAAATGATCGCGTACAGTGGTACCTGAGTCGATAAGATGGAATGACTCGCTTATCTATGGTATACGAGCGTCTATCGGTGGAATAACGAACTCTAAAGCACGTCATGGGAAAGATCCCTAACTACTAAGTCGTGAATTTCTATTTGTGTCAAACCTGCCAGACTATAGTCACAAGCGTTCTAGAGGTATTAAATGTAGTGCTCATGCATCACTTGTTGATTACTAATATAACATAATGACGGGGCATCATGCTACAGATTTTGGCTAAGCAGGTGAATGTGTTGTTCTAATATTATGTTACTTCTTTGATAATAGAATTTTGTACCTAGAGTAACATATGCTGAATCTCTAATCTTGGAATGGGTGTCTACTACGGTCCTTGCAATGCTTGTCCTTGTTTTGGTTTATTCTTCTCTGTCTAAACTGTGGGGGCCTAGTCAAGTAAGGTTTGAGTTAAGGCATACGAGTTGCTAGTTAAGCCAAGAATCAAGATGAATATTTGGAGACTCACAATAAATGATTCCTAGAGATTAGATAGTCTCATAGGTTTGTGGTTTACCCAAGGATAAGATCTTACTCATCTTTCAAGCTCAAATGACTAGAAGGTCACGATATTACTATTAGGGTCGAGGGAAGGACGAGCAACTTTAGGCAAGGTTGTAGTTATATGGCTTGGCCGATGGTTGCTATACTTGTGCATATAACTACCATGGCCATGGGGATACTCTGTATTTATCTATCAAATACGAGCGTTCGTCTTTCCAATCAGTGAAAGACAAAAGAAATAAAGAGTTCAAGAAAGATGTCATTGAATACAATTACGTAATTCAAAGGTGAATATGTAATTCAAGAGGAATTGTCAATGCAGTCGCGGATGAGATCCTAGATACCTCTATATCTTAAACCACGTGGAATAATCATATGAAGAGCGAACCAAGTGCACTATGGTTGATCAGACCATAATACATTGATTCTAATTAGACAATATGCTTGTGGGCGTCCCCAGTATACATATGTCCTGAACAAGCTCAACAAAGAATAAGCTTGCAAAACTAGGCTATAAATAGCGTCGTTATTCATGGTAGTTTAAAGTATAAGTACGGAAGAATAGTTGAAAGCAGTAATAAATAGTTCGAGTTTCACAAGGATCTAAGTCTTATCCGGTGTGCTTGCGTATACAGTCGTCCTACTGGTTCTTGTATCAGGCCTTAGTTGACCAATGGGTATGGGCTACGAAATCTCTATATTCTAGGTAAACATCTCTCCTACACTAGCATATATTCATTATCACTCTGTTACACTTTAATATTATGTTAAAAGGATACGGGTGGTAGGTTGTAGTCATACTACTCAACTTATGAAGTCAACTAATGGAGTAATTGAGGAATATAACACGTATACTCGTATGAGTTATCTCCTAACCTCTCTATTCAGCACGAAAGAAGATAAGATTTGTAGTGAAAGGAATCAAGCAGAAGGAAGTCAAAATAATCGGACGAGAGTTCGAGATTTGGAATTGAGGGAGGAAGTCAAGCTTGTGGATGAGATTCCTATATCCTAATCCTATATGCAGGTTCACATCGGTACAGTAGCATAACCGATGTGACAATCTCGACCTGTATGGGCCACCACAAAAATATGTAATGCTCCAGTCCCAAAATACTTGGAACTAGATACGTATCATGCCAGCTGTATACATACGGGTAAAAGAAAGGGGCCGTATGTGTACATAAGCTGTAAAATGTAGTAATCCAAGACAAACTAAATCTCATCCACAATAAAAAGAATAATAGTATAAAATCAACTTGAATATTTATGGTACAATCGTTGGGCGGAGACAAAGTCCACTACCAACTATCAAAAGGAGATAAAGTATACAAGAAAATGATCCATGAAAGTATCAAGACAAACCAAGAGCGATCATCTTCGAAAAAATGAAGACGCCCACAATCTTGGCTAGAACACCTATAGTAAACCATGAAAGCACATACCTGGAGAGATAACCAGGTCCTCAGAGGGATGTAGCAAGATACAAGAAGAACATGCCATTATAACTGCATAAGTAAAAAAATACTATAAAACTACGACACGACTGGGTCCTTAACCATCTATATGATATGCACTTTGAAGACAACGTTCTACGCAGGGGCTGTAGGATCAGCAGAGTAAATAGAGAATGGCCATCAAGTAGCGTTCATACGAGATACTATCGGCCCGAAATGTGTGTAAAAATAAATGTAGTCCCTACGCTAATAGCTGTCCCCTCCCCCCAATGATACTGTACATGTATCGTAACCACGACACACCAACACATGTCGCTTCCACGACACTGTTTTATAATAGATAACTGTCAAGTCTTCTAACATGCATCTATGGACAGTTATTCCTACGCATGCGCACGGGTGATCAGCCAACACGCAAGTGACCACTACATGATACTCACAACTCACACACAATTCGTGATACAATCGTGACAAAGTCAATGACATGCATTCTATTGACGGAAGTCTCCTAACTCTAAGTCCACAAGCAAGAAAAAAAAATAAACAAGGAATATAGATACAATAAATGAAATAAAATGCAACTAAATGTAAGCAGTAAATATGGCATGGTATCTTGCCTGATTCCGTACTGTAAATATGAAATGCCGCTCCCGCGTCCACCGACGCTCCTAGATAATTAATTAACTAAATTAAGTCACTACTTATGAAACTTACGATACGACTTAATTAGTCAAAGTAATGTGTTAAAATTATATTCAATCTATCGTGGAATCATTTAGATCCATACAATCATACACAGGTTCCACGAGACATCGAAACACAGTTTTAGGATTTCTAACTTTTAATTAGTCGGTTATGCCCCTACTTCAATAACATACTTAAAAATCATATAAAAATCATAAAAATAATATTTAAACTAATTTTCTACAGATTTATCTCTAAAATTTCAGAATTATTATTTCTAAAGACATTTATGACTAGTTGATTAATAAGTCAGCTAGTCTACCCGAAACACACCCGGAACATAATTAATGACTCAAAATTGCTAAAATAACCAAAAAAATATTTTAAAGAGCAATAAAATAATTTATTTCATAGAATAATATCATAGGTACAAGGGTTGAGTTATACTACAAGTTTGGAACATTCTAGGTCAGCCGGTTACCCAAAATTAGCTAGTTTTGACCTATAATTTTTCCGACCAGATTTGAGTTGCTAAAATCATGGAAAAATTCTTAAAAATCCTAATTTATGTACATGAACACACATAAAATTAAGTTTCGAAAATAGGCACCAATAACTCATAGTTCCTTTACAATGGGGTTAATTTTGGTCCTACCGACACATGAATATTACGCATATATTTCATGAAACCTTTGTGGATGATTATACCTAACAAAAGCTATCAAAATATGATTTCTACAGAATTAATAACATATTTTCTATAGAATTTTAGCAAAGGTTTTTAGAAGAAAAGATTTGGGTTCTTACCAAAGATCCTTGCTAGAAAGGGTGATGATGACTTCTCTTCACCAAAGTTCCAATCTTTTTCGCTATCCTCGCTTGCTAATCCTCTCTTGGTGAGTATGGAAGAGTTGATAAAGACTATAGAGGATTGGATGGGGGAGATGGAGTTTTTAGGGTTTGTTTTGAGGGGTTTCGGGGATGTATGGTGGAGGAGATGAGTTTTTGTGAAGGATGGAGAGATGTGCAATGGAAGAGATGATGTATAGATGCTATGGGGAGTTTGTTGCTGCCGAAATTATGGAGAGTGAGAGGGGTTTTGGTCGGCCAAAGGTTAGGGAGAGAAAGATTAGGATTTGGTTAAGGTTTGGGATAAGTTGGTATATTTAAACATATCCTTAAATGAATTTTAAGCAATCTAGGATTTAAATCCTATTTAATTTGATGCATTCGGCCATGGAGGGGGGTTGCTTGGCCAAAATTAGCATGGTGGGGGTCCACTTGGCATGATTTGATTGTTTGGTGAGTTGGCAAGTTGATTGGATTGAGGATTTAAAAAGGGGTTTCCTAATATATAACTATTTAATTCTATCTATGTAATTATACTACAAAATCTGAATTAAATACAAATAAATGTAATCATTAATATTTATTAATGCCCAACATGTCTACATAGGCTTGGGTTTGGCTTGGAAGATGTTTGGAAAGGTTTGGTGCAACCGGGTCTCCTAAAAAGTCATAAAGGCTTTCTTAACTAATTAATTAAATAAAAATATAATTTGTGCCATAATTTGAATGGTTAACATGCAAGAGATTACAATATGACCATGGAATTCCTAACATGGCTAGCATACTAGTTAAAGCACCCGACTACGCTAGGCATGCCATACTTTCTAGTCGTCTTGCATATTCAAACTCAACCACGGCTATAGTCCTTTTATATAATATAAATAAAATAAAAATAAATTAGAATTAAATAAAATCCAAAAATAATTTAAATATTCTTTTAAATTATAAGGGGTTTTACACCAAGGTAATCCCGGACTCTAGTAATCAAATCTACGCTAACAAGAGTATAATGATGTATATGTAAAGACAGTAGTACAAGGCAAGGTATACTTGCCTTCAATCCCGCAATGCGCAAATAGTGCTCCCATCCCTCCTGCCTCAATCACGCCGTCCAAGAGACCTTCAATCACACAACCAAGACTTACGATACGGGAGAAGAACATTCATGACTACGCATCTAATCACACATATGGTAGAGAGTACGTATAGGCACCATATTCACATACTAAGTTACATTTATCCAAGAAGGTGCAAAACCCCAAGCTACATATGACAAGTATATATATATATATATATATATATATATATATATATATATATAGGTATAGGAATGTATGTACACAAGTCCTATATTTGTAATCTCATATATGTACATGAGAGATAATGAGAACAAGTGTGTGTACATATATATATATATATATATATATATATATATATATATATATATATATATATAGAAAATATATATATACATATATATGTACATAGAGACAAAGTATATATTTTTATTTATATAAAAGTATATACATACATATTTGAAAGAGTATATATATACACATATATAAGAAGGAGCATTTATACATGTATATACATAATGAAGTAAAGTGTATACTATTTATGTAGATACACAAAATCCACTATGTACATTGATGCACCATTTCTAAACACATGTTAACCATTTGTGCCTATACATGAACCCCATAGATGTATGTGAAACCATATACACATATGCATAAACCATTCTATATAGATGCATATGAGAATTATGTATAAAAACACCCATTGTTATTTATGTGAACCCATAAACATTACTCATTGCTCCACAATATAAACTAGGCTCATTCTAAAAATCATCCAACATTTATCATTTATATGTAACAAAAACTATATATATATATATATATAATAAAAAATATATATATATATATATATATATATATATATATATATATATATATATATATATATATATATATATAGCTCAAGTGGCTAGGCGCACCGGTACTTGGGGCATCAGACGGAGTTCGAGCCCCCACGGGGGCGGCTTGGTGGTTCGCCCACGGCCCCCGGGCCAGGCGGTGGCTGGGTGTCTTTGACACGGCCGCTTGTTTTTTTTAAAAATAAATAAATAAATAAATAAATAAATAAATAAATAATATATATATATATATATATATATATATATATATATATATATATATATATATATATATATATATATATATATATATATATATAATAGAGCATGGGAGAAGAAGAAGGATTACCTATGAGAGAGGTGATGGTGAAGGGGGTGGTGGTGCTGCCGGCCTAGGGGGGCTGTGGTCGGCCATAGGGGCTGGGTGGTCGGCCAAGGAGGGTGAGGGAGGAGCCGTGGTGGAGGTGGTGAGTGGTGGTGGTTGTGTTGAAGGTGGTGAAGGACATCAGACGGAGTTCGAGCCCCCACGGGGGCGGCTTGGTGGTTCGCCCACGGCCCCCGGGCCAGGCGGTGGCTGGGTGTCTTTGACCCGGCCGCTTGTTTTTTTTAAAAATAAATAAATAAATAAATAAATAAATAAATAAATAAATAAATAAATATATATATATATATATATATATATATATATATATATATATATATATATATATATATATATATATATAATAGAGCATGGGAGAAGAAGAAGGATTACCTATGAGAGAGGTGATGGTGAAGGGGGTGGTGGTGCTGCCGGCCTAGGGGGGCTGTGGTCGGCCATAGGGGCTGGGTGGTCGGCCAAGGAGGGTGAGGGAGGAGCCGTGGTGGAGGTGATGAGTGGTGGTGGTTGTGTTGAAGGTGGTGAAGGGGGTGGAGAAGATAATATTTGATGAAGATGAAGAAATGTAGAGGGTGGATGGGAGTGGCTGTTGGCCAAGGGCTGTGGTGGGGCTACCGTCGGCCTAGGGAGGAGGTGGAGAAGAGAGAGAGGGTGGCTGTGGTGGTGGTGTTGAAGGCTGTGGTGGTGGTCGATTTGGAGGAGGAGGAGAAGAAGAAGTGATGGAGAGGATGGTGGTGATGATGCTTATGAAGAAGAAGAAGGAGAAGAAGAGGAAGGTGGAGAGGAAGTGGTGGTGGTGAGGAGATGGTGATGAAGAAGGTGGTGGCTGTGGTGGTGGAGCTCTCGACCAAGGGCTGTGGTGGGGCTGTCGCCGGCCTGGGGGGAGGGGGTGGCTGCGTGGAGGTGGTGAAGGGTGGCTGTGGTGGTGAGAAGTAGGTGGAGGAGTGATGGATGAAGTGAAGATGAAGGAGAGGAAGGAGCTGTCGAGTTATAGGGGGAGAGGGAGAGAGTGTTTGAGAGAGAGAGAGAGAGAGAGAGAGGAGAGGGAAGAGAGAGAGAGAACCAAATGGGAGAGGGGGAGTATGGCTGCAGTTATGGGGGGTGAGGGAGAAGAGAGAGTGTGAGAGGGGGTGTGGTTTCCTAGGAAATATGGGGGAGTTATGGTGGTGGTGTGTGTGTTTAAAAAATATGGAGAGAGAAAGAGAGAGTGATGTGACATGTGGTGTTGTGTTTTGTAGGAATTATTGGCATTGTGTGTTTGGGTAGGGATGAGAGAGTGTGTCATGGTGCTTGGGTTGGGTCCAATTGAGTTGGGTTGGATCACAATTGAGTCTAATTGGGTCTTAGTAATTAAAATGACTTAAATTAATCATTTATAATCATGGTTAAATGAATAGTACACGGGGACTCAATTGGATGGGACACTAGTGACATGTGTGTAGTAGGCTCAAAATGGTCCATGTCCATATCTTGGGTCGACAAGTTTGGGTCAAAATGGTATCTCTAATACAAGTTGGAATTAAATGTGACTTGGTGGGGTAAATCGAGATTGGGTCAAACGTCCGAAAAGTTGTGCGATAAAAATAAAGCACAAGAGAGTGTATCTGAGTGGGACACGAAGGTCATGGGTGTAGAGCGTCTCGAGTAGATCATGTATAACAAGTTGGTTTGGAGAAAATGACTAGTCTTGTGCTCCTAATTTAAAAGTCATGGTGACGTGTCGACAATAATCAAAAATAAAAGTGAAAAATTATTAATAACTTAGAAAATCATAATTAATCATATTAAATTCCTAATCGCTCTAATTAAATCTAATTAAAATTCAGAGAGCTTACACTCTCTTTTGGATTCTTCTTCTTTTACTACATTTTTTTCAAAATCTTTCTCTCCAGACTCGATTCTTCTTCTTCTTCTTAATTTTTTTTCCAGAAGAAAGAATTCTTCTCTATCAAATAGTCGAAGCCTCCACCACCCTTGTGCTCTCGAGCGGCGGAAAGAGCGACTGCAACAAAGTTGAGTATTTCAATAACATTTTTTTTGTGAAAGTGAACTTTCTCTCTCTTCTCCAGACTTCAAAGAGAGGAGTTCCACTATTTTTTCTGTATGTGAAGCTAATCAATTTGTGGGGGACAAGAACTGCGAACTATCACTTCAAACAACAGAATGGAGTTTCACACTTTGCAACCAAATGCATGAACTCATAGAGTTCGGTGGACTTACATATTTTTTTCCAGTTTTAGCCCACTTTCGGGCATCCAAACAGGTCCTAATATGGTAACTCAAGAACATAATGTAATTCCAATTTTCATATAGCATCTACCATTCCAACTTGAATTAAAAAAAGAAGAAGTAAAACATAAATTCAGATTTAGACAATTCCTAAAAGGGTGCTGCTATTAGCACTCCTAAAATGTTATTTGGCACTCCTTTTTAATTTTTTAACATCCAAATTGCAAATCTACCCCTGCATTAAATATGACATTAATTTGTGCATGTATGGAGGGAGGAGTGTAGGATGACATTTAAGAGTGCCAATAATGTTAATGCATGGGTAGATTTAGAATTTGAATGTTAAAAAATTAAAAAAGAGTGCCAAATGACATTTTAGGAGTACTAATAGCAAGCATCCTTCCTAAAATCAATCAATAAAATGAGTTATTTGTATTTACCCTCCCAATTGTTAATCATATCTCTACTTCCCCCCTAATTTTATTTTAATTAGTATTACACCCCCAATCTTCGGACAAAGTGCAAAGAAATCCTCCTTAAATTTGCGTTTTTGCATTTGAAGATCCCTTGTTTAAATTTTTTTTCACATTTTTATTTTTTGTTCAGTTTGTAACCCTGTCGTTAACAGTCGTTAAAATACGTCTAAAAATACGATTTTACCCCTCTCTCCACGCTCTCCCCTCTCTCTCTCCGGTGGCATGGGCTAGTCAACCGAAAACTAAATTGAACTAAAAATTGAATAAGCAAAACCGAAACCGAACCGAATTGACCCATAACTTAATCAAACTGAACCGAATTAAATCGGTTCGATTTTCGATTTATTCAATTTTTTGGTTTATTTGCACTTTTTTATTAATATATATAGTACTTAAATATATCTAAATTATTTAGTATATATCTGTAGTGTGTGTGTGTGTGTATATATAAACTAAATTTTCTTATTCGGTTTTAGGTTTTGGACCGAAACCGAAACCCGAAATCGAAACCGAAACCGAATAAGAAAATTTAGTATTTTCAAAACTGAAAACGAACCGAATCATTTTTAAACCGAATCGAATCTCGGTTCGGTTCGATTTTTTTTTATTCTGTCCCCCTCAACCTCTCCTCCTCCCTCCGCTGGCCGGCCCCCTCGACCTGCCTCCTCCTCCCTCCGCTGGTCAGCCCCCCCAATCCCCCTCCTCCCTCCGTTGGCCTGCCATGCTCGACCTAGGGGTGAGCATTATTCGGTTTTGGACCGAAAATCGAACCGAACCGAATAAGAGATTCGATTCGATTTAAAAAAAAATCGGTTTGGTTTTGATTTTAAAAATATTAAAAAAATTTATTCGATTTCGGTTTCGGTCCAAAACCCAAAATCGAATATATATATATGGGTATATACTAAATAAATATATATATGTATATACTACAGATATATACTAAATAAATTTAGGTATATTTAAGTACTATATATTAACAAAAATGTGCAAATAAACGAAAAAAAATGAATAAACCGAATAAATCAAAAATTGAACCGATTTAATTCGGTTCGATTTGATTCGGTTATGGGCCAATTATGTTCGGTTTCAGTTTTGCTTATTCGATTTTCGGTTCGGTTTGAACCAAATTAACCAAATGTTCACCCCTAGCTCCACCCGCCCCCTCCTCCCTCCGCTGGCCTGCCACCCTCCCCTCTCCTCTGGTTGGCCCCGCATGACAAGCCCCCACTGTCACGCTCCACTCCCGTAGGAGCGATCGTCCTCGCTAAGGCGTTGTCACGCCCCGATTCGTAGAGTCATTTCTTCACATATTTTATCTCTTGGAATCGATCGTCCTCGCTTGGGCGTGATGCCGTACAAGTCTGGTATTGCACTCGTACTAGGCAAAGATGGTACATAATCGATTATCTTCAAATAGAAACACATCGCAGCGGCAGAAGCAGACAAATTGAAGTTAGTGAGGACAATCTTTCTCATTGAATAGAAGTACATCACTTCTTTATAGCAGCGGAGGAAAAGAGTAACTTGAAGCCACACAGAGATATATAGAACTTTATTCTCTTTTTTGATAATTGAAGAAGAGTACAAGACTTGTATTGAAGTACAATGATTACAGTACATTTCTCTTTACATTGAAAACCAACTGAACAATGCTATACAGCTTACATTTGATATTTGGATACAATGGATTACAACTCGATATACCGACTTGGCTTACAATCTCACTGGTACAACTGATTACAATATTCCATACATTATGCCCTTTATAAACAGAAGACATCTTGTACAAGGAGAGCTTCTGTATGCCCAACAAATCTTCGATGCCGCAGAACTAATCAAGCCAATCTTCGTGTGTAGAATATTCCAAGTAAGAGCACCTGCCCACAAAACGTGGGTCAGCACATCATCTATGCACTGGCGAGTAGAATCCAACCCACTCGCATAAACCAACATTTAAAGTGATCATTTAAGCAAACATTTATTAGAATGGTCTTTCTACTTGGGGCCTAGCATCAGTTTACAGTTCATGGGCAATAATCAGAGTGAAGCATGTAAACATATTCTTTGTAGCATTCATGTGGACATATCTTTTTTAACATTCTTGGTGTTATCATGCAAAGGCATCATTGAGGCATACTAGGTGTTATCATGAAAAGGCATCATTGAGGCATCGTTAACATTAACATCTTAAACATTATGACAGTTCTCACTTCAAGCATCACTTAGCATGTATGTTGTATTTGAGCAATGATTAGCAAGGCATCTTTCCTAGCATACTGAACTTAACATGATAAGCAGGATCTCATACTGAAAGGCTACATATAGCATCATCAAACTTATTTGGAACGTAAGCATGCAAGTTAAACCAATACCTATATTGAATTATCACATTTAAGTGATTTCTTACCGATAGCCGACTCCCTCATACCTGCATCAAATACAGGTTAGCAGATATACTTACTCTGCCTGTATAAGACATTCATTAGCATGCATCCTGACTACATGGTCACTGGTGTTTAACCATACGGACGTTGCCATATAGGTCTTCGTTGGTAATGCGATGACTCCAGAGAAGGTAGCTAGCCCCAAAGGATGCCTCGCAGAACCCGTGCCCCTACTGGCACGCCAATGTTTTCTCCTAGGCCGGATCGGTCGCCCTAACGTCCCGGGGTACCGTCCGAGAAAACATGTCCCCATCACTTATGCATAAGTTGTCCTATGACCATACGAATGCGTGTCCAACTCAATCGTGAACATAAAATGCATGGTGAAATATTGAAGTAAAGACAACAGTGCATCATCATTCATCTCATTCAAGTCATGTTCAATGACTTATTCATTCCCAACATTACCATCATTTCATTTGGTGATCTCAATGATCCCAAGCCTCATCAATTCTCATTCATTGCTTCATTACAACATTTCTCATTATGTTCCTTCTAAGGAGGAACAACAGCATTCATTCATTTCAAAGGGACCTGTAGCATTTCATTTATTTAAGTGATTCATTCATTTCATCAATCTTAAGCATCAGGGACATTATCGATTCAATCTCAGGCATCATGTTACATTAGTGGTTCGAGTGTGATTCGTTTAGTAATTCAAAGTTCATGTGTTATTCATTCAAGGATTCCCAGCATATGAATCTCTATCGAATTAGCAACTAAAGCATCGCATCACAATTATTCAACATTCAAGGTAAGGGACATTAGGAACTTATTCATAGCATCACATTATTCCATTTATTAAGCATGCAGGAATAAGGAGGAAGGAGGACAGTTCCACTTGCCTTATATAACGGTCTTCCTGCTCCAATCTCATCAAGCGTAGCTCCACCAGCGAGCCACATTCCAATACCTATTCCATCTAGCCAGCTAAGAAAGACTGCATCAGTCTCAATTCTCCTGATCTCCAACATAAGTTACGGTCCAACATTCTGATCCCATCCAACAAGCCAACCGAATGCCTCGTGCAGAGCGGGGCATTACATAATATACCACTCAGAAAAAGTTTCGTCCTCGAAACTTAAGAAAACAACTCATCTACTAGATTCACTTAATCACAATGAGTTACTCATTCAGCTTCAATTCAATATTTATTTCAGCCCACTCGGTCATTTCAAAATAGCTGTCCAACAATATCATTTTAATCAATCAACGATTCAATCCATCTATCTCTTTTTCCAAATACTTGCAACTTCTCATTGATTCACCAACATTTTTCTTGCATTCTATCTTGGTCGCAACACATCACTTCATTTGGATCCATACACATATTTCAGGCGTCCCCAAAATATATGCATTTCAGCCAAAGTCTGCGCTAGTGCGATAAATTCTTCCAATAATATTATCTCAGTCGTAACCTATCACTTCGACTGTATCCATACACATATTTTAGGCGTCCCCAAAACATATGTACTTCAACCAACTTCCATGATAGTATAATTCGATCAGCCACGATATAACTCTCTTTCCCAAATCAGACTTAGTATCCTTTCAATTGACTTATCACTTTATTCACTTTGCCACAATCACTATTTTCCAGGCTACCACTTAACATCAGGGACAATCTCCATCCAAGCATAACATTTCTAACATTCGATCACGGGTCTAACTTAGAGCCAATCATATCAAGATTTCACAACAACAATCATTTTCCTTCCCAAATCCAACAATAATTTTTTTTTTCACCGAGGCAATTCATCTTTTCTAAAAGATACAATCCAACATCACCAACTATCGATTATCTGAGTCAGGATATAATTCTATGCAACAGTCAAGGTTAACCCAGCTACCCGACTATAGATACTCATCCAACATTTCCGTCATGAGCAGTCAATTCTATCTCATATAATAATTCACTATTCGATACATACAAATCAAGTCTCATCCCATGATTCCATTTCCCGCTATAGGCCGACACATAATTCTCAAGGGTCAAACATCTCTAAGGTTCATATTGGAGCATATACTTACAACTTATCATTCTTAGATCATACTCATCACCATCTCTCGTTCAATGCCACAAGGTCATTCTATGGGTCGCCAACGGCCATCTATTATTCGGTCCAGTCTCAATGGTTAGCTATACCGACAGCTATACCTAATCATTCAGGTGGCTCCCCTAGAGTGGACGGCTACTAGGGTTATACTAGTTTCTGTTTCTTAGGGCCAATAAGCAACCGACAGTTCTAAGAAACTCTACCCAAACCTATGGGTATCAATTCAGTCTGAATAATGAATCGCCAATTGGGCTAAGCCAGCAATTGGTAAATCATCAACTGGTCGCTAGGGTCAAGTCTATCTATTCAGGGTCTTCCTCAAGGAAATAATTCCCACAGAGGCTCATTCTAGACTTACCCAACAATCGACTAAGATCGATCTATCAACATTACGGTCAATTCCAAATCCGACATACGATCTTCATCGTTCTAATAATCCATCAAGTAAATTTCCAATGATTCAATTTCTGGTCCGATTCCTTCGTACCCACATAAACCCATAACCAAGGTTAACTATTCAAGGGTCATCGATTCCGATAGTTTTAATATAACTATAGAATCATACTATTCGGTCTGTATGACAAGGTTGCACCACTAAGTCATAAGCCAACAATCTATATCCCAACCAACAATTACCTATACCGACATTATCCAACACGTTTGAAATTTCTTGTTCCCATTCGTTTCTCAATCATCAAACTCTCTTACGGGCATTCTTAAATTTCATTCCTTTTTCCAGCCGTCAAAATCTTATATGGACATTCTTAAAATTCTCTACCTCAAGGGTCGAGTAGTTCATTCCATTCAATCTGATAATTCATGTATCAATTAACCATCCTCTATGCAACACAAGGATTCAGGGTTGCTACTTGTCACTTTTCTGGTACAATTCAATTCTTGAGCATATATGCGCATAAGCAACGAATATCCTTTGGTGATCTAGATGGGTTAACATCTATTACACCTTAGGGTCAAGGCACAAATCTCTAATATTCCTTTGGTCACCGACAACTTTTTCCAAAACTTTCATCTTAGCAATCAACATTGTATTAGCCACAAATAATTTGCATCCAACCAATCGAAATCAACATTCAGATATTCTAAGCCACAACATTCTCTAGCCAAATCCATTTACTCATAGCATACTAACGGTCTTACTAGTCTGAGTCAGCACTCGACTAAATAATTTCTAACCATGCCACCGATTACAATTTCCGACAATCTTGCTATCCAATATAACATCACCGTCAAGGGACACTCGAGTCATCTAGCCACAATACATGACTCCCAGCTAAGTCTTGGCACTACCCAGTACTCACAGATAGTCTCACTGCTATCCCATGGAAAGGGTCAACATACATCTCGTTCTGAGGTGGTAGAGGCAATATACCACTCAGAAATGAAGCCATCCTTAAACAATACCAACTCAATTCTATTCCAGACATTCGTGATCTATGATGATCACAACACTTAGCCAACATCTCGGGGTCTCAATAGTATAAGCCAACATTCTTAGCGTCTCGAAAGCACTTAGCAACACACATGAGTCAATTCACCAGTTCTGTCAAACTCATCCATCAATTATTTCATTCACAATTCTTTTCCAACATCACATGCAATTCTCATCTTGTCGCAGCATACATAGCCACCTTTCTTTTATTCCCGCATTCCAAACAACATTCACAATATAGCATACTATGGCATCGAGTCATTGTTAGGTTATTTGTGTCCAAACCAACAACAATCATTCATTTAGGGGCATCATAATGTATATAGACTTATTGTATGGAACATCCAGTGAGCAGCCAAGAGGGTCAATAAACTTTCAAGCACAGATAACATAAAGATGATTACCGGACAACAATAGCATAATCGCGGAAGCAATCTTTGATTTAATCACGGAAGCAACGTTGAGTGATCGCGGAAGCAACTTTAGTCAATCATCGATGCAACTTTGATTTGAAATGAATCAAAGAAGAGACCAAGGACGTAAAGCCGTGCTCTGATACCAATTTGTCACGCCCCGATTCGTAGAGTCATTTCTTCACATATTTTATCTCTTGGAATCGATCGTCCTCGCTTGGGCGTGATGCCGTACAAGTCTGGTATTGCACTTGTACTAGGCAAAGATGGTACATAATCGATTATCTTCAAATAGAAACACATCGCAGCGGCAGAAGCAGACAAATTGAAGTTAGTGAGGACAATCTTTCTTATTGAATAGAAGTACATCACTTCTTTATAGCAGCGGAGGAAAAGAGTAACTTGAAGCCACACAGAGATATATAGAACTTTATTCTCTTTATTGATAATTGAAGAAGAGTACAAGACTTGTATTGAAGTACAATGATTACAGTACATTTCTCTTTATATTGGAAACCAACTGAACAATGCTATACAGCTTACATTTGATATTTGGATACAATGGATTACAACTCGATATACCGACTTGGCTTACAATCTCACTGGTACAACTGATTACAATGTTCCATACATTATGCCCTTTATAAACAGAAGACATCTTGTACAAGGAGAGCTTCTGTATGCCCAATAAATCTTCGATGCCGCGGAACCAATCAAACCAATCTTCGTGTGTAGAATATTCCAAGCAAGAGCACCTGCCCACAAAACGTGGGTCAGCACATCATCTATGCACTGGCGAGTAGAATCCAACCCACTCGTATAAACCAACATTTAAAGTGATCATTTAAGCAAACATTTATTAGAATGGTCTTTCTACTTGGGGCCTAGCATCAGTTTACAGTTCATGGGCAATAATCAGAGTGAAGCATGTAAACATATTCTTTGTAGCATTCATGTGGACATATCTTTTTTAACATTCTTGGTGTTATCATGCAAAGGCATCATTGAGGCATACTAGGTGTTATCATGAAAAGGCATCATTGAGGCATCGTTAACATTAACATCTTAAACATTATGACAGTTCTCACTTCAAGCATCACTTAGCATGTATGTTGTGTTTGAGCAATGATTAGCAAGGCATCTTTCCTAGCATACTGAACTTAACATGATAAGCAGGATCTCATACTGAAAGGCTACATACAGCATCATCAAACTTATTTGGAACGTAAGCATGCAAGTTAAACCAATACCTATATTGAATTATCACATTTAAGTGATTTCTTACCGATAGCCGACTCCCTCATACCTGCATCAAATACAGGTTAGCAGATATACTTACTCCGCCTGCATAAGACATTCATTAGCATGCATCCTGACTACATGGTCACTGGTGTTTAACCATACGGACGTTGCCATATAGGTCTTCGTTGGTAATGCGATGACTCCAGAGAAGGTAGCTAGCCCCAAAGGATGCCTCGCAGAACCCGTGCCCCTACTGGCACGCCAATGTTTTCTCCTAGGCCGGATCGGTCGCCCTAACGTCCCGGGGTACCGTCCGAGAAAACATGTCCCCATCACTTATGCATAAGTTGTCCTATGACCATGCGAATGCGTGTCCAACTCAATCGTGAACATAAAATGCATGGTGAAATATTGAAATAAAGACAACAGTGCATCATCATTCATCTCATTCAAGTCATGTTCAATGACTTATTCATTCCCAATATTACCATCATTTCATTTGGTGATCTCAATGATCCCAAGCCTCATCAATTCTCATTCATTGCTTCATTACAATATTTCTCATTATGTTCCTTCTAAGGAGGAACAACAACATTCATTCATTTCAAAGGGACCTGTAGCATTTCATTTATTTAAGTGATTCATTCATTTCATCAATCTTAAGCATCAGGGACATTATCGATTCAATCTCAGGCATCATGTTACATTAGTGGTTCGAGTGTGATTCGTTCAGTAATTCAAAGTTCATGTGTTATTCATTCAAGGATTCCCAGCATATGAATCTCTATCGAATTAGCAACTAAAGCATCGCATCACAATTATTTAACATTCAAGGTAAGGGACATTAGGGACTTATTCATAGCATCACATTATTACATTTATTAAGCATGCAGGAATAAGGAGGAAGGAGGACAGTTCCACTTGCCTTATATAACGGTCTTCCTGCTCCAATCTCATCAAGCGTAGCTCCACCAGCGAGCCACATTCCAATACCCATTCCATCTAGCCAGCTAAGAAAGACTGCATCAGTCTCAATTCTCCTGATCTCCAACATAAGTCACGGTCCAACATTCTGATCCCATCCAACAAGCCAACCGAATGCCTCGTGCAGAACGGGGCATTACAGGCGTGATGTCGCACGGGCCTAGGTTGCGCCCGTGCAAGGCTATGTCCAGAAACGGCCGATTCGAGCTAGGCCACAGAGTCGCACAGAGTGTCCCCATTTGCAGCAGAAAGTAAATGAACACAAATTGAAGCAAATTTAACTCTTTATTGATATTCAAGAAGTTTACAAGCGGCGCTAGGCCGATATTACAAATCGCTCAAGCTCTCTCTCTGAAACATAAAAGACGTGCCAAGTGGCTTACAACATGGAATGATTCATGGCGATGTTCCGATACATTATGTCCTGTATTTGGTGCTCCAGCTCCTTGCAACGCTCCAAGGCTCCAGAAATGGCTCCGCGCCTTAGTACGTTCGAGGGAAGCTCCGTACCCGACGACGTCTCCTGCATCCTGCAAGCAGACTGTGGGGTTATCAGTACATTGTTATGCACTGGTGGGGAGGCTAGCTCGTCCACAATGCTATCATTATCAAACACGTTCTATTTACTTTCGTGCACCGTATATCATTCATTGTCTTTCTAATCTTGCCTTAGGATCAGTTTCATACATATTTTATAGCCTATCTCGTGTTGCCAAATACAAGTGTCGCATGGAAATACATGCATGACTTACCCATACTTACCGTCCGGCCTTCCCTGTCCAAAGTAAACCAAGTTAGTCAACAATTCATAGAAAATAACTTGACGTGATTCATGTGAACTTTCAATGTCAAGGGCGTGTCCCTGCCTCGGGTCCTAGCACGTCGTAGGCGTATTTTCTAACTCCTTTGCCGAAGTACTCTCGATTATCTGGTGTGTTATATTCAGGCCTGTTCAGAAGGTACTTCATTTAGTTAATTTAGATTACTTTGATTTCAATGCAAGGACTTGCACGTGGATTGCCACCAGCAAAGCCCACTTAATCTATATGCATCGGTCGCTGGCATCACAAGCCAATTTGGACATGTCTTCCCCCTTGGTAATTTCTCACCTATCATGGCGTGCGGCTTGGTACACCCTGATAGTCTTTTGAAATACCCGGCCTTACGTCCCCTGGTGGCCAAGCCCGCACTCAGGCCTGTACGTAAGCCAAATTTTGATTTCCGTCCGGACCGGCACGTCCTTCACACTTTGACTGTGCCGCTGGAAATACCCTTATTTCCCCTCTCCCCCATATACGATGGAGTTGTCCACGACCATTTCGTTTTATTTGTCATTTTAACTTAACGGCTGTCTCTGCGCCGTAGGCTAACCCTTAGCCTTAATGCGTTATCGACCAGGTTGGCGTCCGTGCAGCGCGGGTAGCGAGTCCCGTTGCACGTGTCCATCACACCTGTCGCTAACCATTCTTTCCTTCTTATCTTTCATTCATTCATTCTTTTCTTTCTTTCACTTGTCCGTTCGTTCATTGATTTATTTACGTATTCAATCTTTCATTCGTTGGTTCATTCATTCACACATTATGCAACTCCCCGTGTGGGAGTCGCCTTGGCGACCCATCGGTCCCATAATTTTTTAATGTTGCTACACTCTATTCGGAATGACTATGTTGATAGTCTTCCCATTTCATTGTTGTAAACCATTCATTGTTTCATTGTTGAACGCATAAGGAACATAAACGTAAGCTTGTGCCTTAGCACGAGCGTAGAGCGCGGTGCGAGAGTTTCTATATTTGCCGAGTTCTTTTCCATGTTCTAAACAAGCATACATGATGGGATTATTCCCTTAGCTAGGTGCGTTGAGTCATTCATTTATTAGCATGCACGGTGTTGACGCCTAGCGATTCTAGCAATAGTGTCTGTATTGTTATGTGTCTAGGCTAAGCAAAGACGGGTTCATCGGAGCCACCCACCTTAGCGATGTTCGCATCGGCCGAGCGATACTCCGAGCGCGCCTTTGAAAGTCTAAGTCTGGATTCATCTTGACGGGCCAATGTAAGCCTTGCATCGATTCTTCGTCAGGTCGATGCTAACTCTTCGAGTCGACGGCTCGTTTGAGTCGTTGCACTTGCCGTTTGAATCGGCGTTCCGCTAGGGCGGAGCGGGGTCATTACACCCACCACCGGAGAGAGAGGGGGGAGAGAGTAGGGGGAGGGGTAAAATCATATTTTTGGACGTATTTTAACGGCAGGGGTGCAAACTGAACAAAAATTAAAATGTTGGAAATTTTTTTTAAACAAAAGGTCTTCCAATGCAAAAACAAAAATGTAAAGAGGGTTTGTTTGCACTTTACCATAGGATTGGGGGGGGGGGGGGGGGGGGGGGGGGGTTACACTAATTAAAATAAAATTGGGGGGAACTAGAAATATGATTAGCAATTGGGGGGGGGGGGGGGGGGGGGGGGGGGGGGGTAAATACAAATAACTCCAATAAAATTAGAGACCAAAGCCTCAAATCCCGTTGTAGAACATTGTCATCATATATATACACATGTTAAACAAAACCCAATCAAAAGATGTGCAAGAACTCAAAAGAATGTCCTTTTACTGTAAACTGAATATCAATCCAGAAAGAATAATTAAGGAAACAAGTTGAGACAGGATACCGAATGTCCAAACTCCAAAGACGATGTTGAAGCCGAAGAGGGAAGCCGAAGCCAAAGTCGAATTGCTGAAGTGATTTGGGATTAAAGAAACAAAATCCAGCAACTGCAGCAGCCCCAATCCCGTGTATATAGTGTTAGTGGACTGACGGGCCAAGTATATAGTGAATTTTTTTCCAACTGGATGCAACCCACCTTGGCCTACTAATAACTCCGCACTTGGTTGCCACTAATACAGGAAGGGAAATGAGAAAGAAGAGGATAGGCTAAAAACATGAATATTAGGGTTCTCATTCTTCTTCGATGTAATCTACATAGATGATTTGTTGGGTTCTTTTCATATATTTTCTTTTGTACTGAGGGTTGCAAAGTGATATAGTAATCTTGTAACCCTTATTTTTGTAGTGATTTTTTTCTTCCAATGATTCTTATCTGGTAGAATTTTCCCATCCTAATATGTCTTTGTATCTCCTTGTTTTGGTAGTGCACTTCTTCTCCTCTTGAACTTCATTTTTTTTACAAAGTCAGGCTACTAGTTGATCGTCGTTGTGCTCTCAGGTTGATGGGAAACAATTATGTCAAATAAAACCTTATTGCAATTCAAGTTTAAAGTAGGCCGCCTTTGAAGCCAGGGCCGACCCAAGTAATTGAGCTGTCCTATCCGAAGCTAGTTAATTTCGGTCGTCCCTTGATACTTATTGTAGGTCGATTATGGAGTTGGGATCACACTAAATTTGGAGGTTGTCCTATGGAGAGAAGGGTTGTCTAAGCCTGAAGTATTGTCTGACTTACCACTGGATCGACCATGTTTGAAGGAGGGAAGTAATACAAACTTGAAAAGTCACATGGATGCTATTTTATTTAAAACAAAGAACTAACAAGAAACAAAAGCCACTCTCCCCCTTGTCAAAGCAAACCCTAATTCACTAGCACACATCCATACATCTCATTAATTTGCGCTCTCTCTTTTCCCCTTCCTCGATCGTCTCCTATCTATAAGGAGCATAGGGATCAAAACTACCAGAATTGCTCCCTCCATAGCCATCTCCATACGCCGGGCCGCCGAAGTAGTACCCGCCCATCGAATCTCCATAGACCCCCTGCTGCTGCTGGTTAGGCCCCACATTCATCCCGGCTGCAGTACCGAACAAGCCCGGCTCCACCCCCGTCCCGACCGCAGGGTTCCCCATCGAAATGGGTGCCGGCTGCAGCTGCACCAACCCCGCACCCGACCCCGTCCGCCTCACCGGCAGAGGGTCCCCCCTGATCGAGCCCCGGTGGTCCCCCTCCACCTCCCGGTACTTGTGGAGGAAGTAGGTGAGGGGGTCCACGTAGTCGTCGAACCCTAGCTTGCTCATCGCCCATATGACATCCTCTGCAGTGATGGTCTTCCGCTGCTCTCGCTGGCACCGCTCGTTGGCCTCGCTGGTTATGAAGCTTATGTACTCGGAAACGCACTCCTGGATGGTCTCCTTGGCGTCGTCGGAGATCTTCGCATGCGAGGGGAGGACGCGGCGCATGATGCGGATGACGTTGGCTATCGGCATGAACCGGTCCTGCTCGCGGACCACGTACTGGCCTGCAGCACCATTGTTAGGGGCAGCAGCAGCATTGGCATTGTGGGTGTTGCCGCCGTTGGCATTGTTTCCTGCATGCAGTAGAAAATGTACTAACCATTGGTTAAATTCATGGCCGGGGTTGAAGTACTACTATAAATGTTTCCTGACCTATATTACAAGGACTAATTTTATTTTACTGGTTGTACATTTGGAGTTTTTGAGTATAATAAAAATCATTACTTGTGATAACAAGTAGATTTGTAGTCTACTATGGATATATGTGTTCATGTAACTAATTTTCTGAAGATAAGATTTCACACCTATAAAAACACTAGAAAAAAAAGGGTTTGATAACTACATATGAAGATAATGCGAGAACAAAAGAGAGGAGTTTAAATGAGATGCATTCACAAATAAGAGAAATGCAGCTATATATATGCCACATATATAAATCTAGATCATTGTCAACAGATCAGCAACAAAAGAGAATGAAATTCTTGACCACCAAAAAAAAAAAAAATTAGTAAAGCACATGCATGCATGCAGAAGAATAGAATGGAGAGGCGAGGCTTTATACCAGGAACGGCATCCATCTTCTTCTTCCTTCTAAAAATAACTAAGTACTCTTTAAGCTTATGTTGGAAAAACAACTTGGAAGCATGCATATATAGGGAAGAAAAGGGAAGAAAACCAAATGAAGCTAGTTAGTTACATAGTAAGTAATTAATTATCGCAGTTAACTAGCATGGGAAATTACAGAGCCATTAATTGGGTCTGGCATGCATGCATGCATGACTCCAGGAGAGAGGAGAAATTGTACTAGTGTTTTGAGTTTCTTGTGGCTTGGACCACATTAATTTGGATTCCAATGACTTGGTAACTTCAAGCAACTTACTCAGTTATGACACCAAATTGACTCACAAAAGTAAATATGAGAGAGACAGGGATTTCAAATAATTTTTTAAAGGAAAAAAAAAAACTATTCTATCGTCCGAGCTCTCTAGCCTAGTGGTATTAGAGCGGTCATTCGGAGGGGCCGGCAAGGTTTGAGCCCCCCAATTGTGTGTGTGCGTGTGATTTAAAAAAAACCTAGATTTTGAGGCCTGGGCCTGGGTTGGTTCGCAGGGCCGGTCCTGAGATTTAGTAGGCCCAGGGCGAAAAAAAATTGTGCCCCTTTTTTCACAAAAATTAATTTTTTTTTTCGTAAATAAATTTTATTAATAACAATGGAACTCCAAAAAAGTACATGAAAATATATATAAAAAAAAACTGGTCCGATCATGACATAGTCGCATAATTAATATAACGATAAAAAATTAAAAGTTTCTTCACATTTTGCAATAGTCGCATAATTAATACAACGATAAAAAAGTTAAAGTTTCATCACATTTTGCAGTAGATCTTCTAGTAAATATTCCTCGAACTCAAGCCCCCTCCAGTGACCTACACAACAAAACAAACAAATCAACAATATTCTCATCTAAAATGATTTCTTCTTGCATTTTTTGAGGCAAAATCATTAATTGTTTGATCAACCACGATATTTCTCAAGATATCTTTTTCAATACTTAAAATTGCTAATCCATTTAATCTCTCTTGGGTCATGGTAGTCCGCAGATAAGATTTTATCAATTTTAACTTTGAAAAGCTTCTTTCTACGGATGCCACAGTAACAGGTATAGTCAATAAAATTCTATAGGCGACAAGAACATTAGGAAACATTTCCATTTTTTTTTTTGCAAACTCCATAATTTTAATTGAATTCCATGGCTTATCTAATTCATATGCTTCACAGGGTAACATCTCTTGCAATATTTGTAACTCAGAAAGCAAGTACTTTGCATCAATGTCAGGCACATTACCATGTTTCAAAGCCAATTCAAGGTTCAAACAAGAACTTCTCATTTCTTCATCATCCAATGAAACTAGCTTAGATGCATCAAATAAAAAGCCAAAAATACATTCAAAACTTTTCATTTGTTCAAATCTGCTATTTAATTGAGAAAGAGCCATATCAACTAAAACAAGAAAATAATCAGTTCTAAAGGCTTCTTGAGCAGATTGTTGTTCTCTTTCCGTATTTGGAATTTCATCAAAATGTTTCTTTCTATAAACTCTACGTTTAATTGGAAAAACGGGTTCCATTTCCATTAAAGATGCAATTTCTTTAGCATCAATGATGACAGAAGTGAACCCACTTTCTCTATATTTTTCAAACCATGAAATCAGTCCTTCTAAGTTTTTGACAGCAACATCAATTAGCATATTTTCAGATTGCAAGATTTTGCTAATTAAATTTATCTTGTACAAAATTTCATGCCAAATAACCAAACTTAGAATAAAATCAAAACTTGAAAACTCACCCGAGACTAACTTTTCAGCTTCCCAACTTACTTTGGAATCATCAGCAACTTCTGTTAATTTTTTTAAAGCTAGTTTTATTTGAGGAGCTTGAGTTTTTATTGCTTTAACACTTTCAATGTGACTTTTCCAACGTGTGGCAGACAATGATTTCAAAGTTAAGTGATCAACATATTCAAGGAGCAGATTCCATCTCTTGTTGAATTAGGAAACACATTATAAATGGTTTGACAAGCTCCAAAAAATGATTTTCCTTTTAAACAAGAATTGGCCATATCACAAAGTACTAAATTCAAACAATGACAACCACATGGCATATAAAAGCTCTCGGATTTATGTCCAACAACCTTTTCTGAACACCTTGGCATTTTCCTTTCATGTTAGACCCATTATCATAACCTTGCCCTCTCACATTATCAATATCAAGATCAAGAGAGTATAGAGCAGATTGTAATTCATTAAAAAGTCCTAATCCAGAAGTATCTTGCACATTTAGATATTCTAAGAAATATTCTTCTATTTTTATTGGGATATTGTTCACATCTACACATCTTAAAATCAAAGTCATTTGTTCTTGGTGACTTGCATCAGGAGTGCAATCAAGAATCACAGAAAATATCTTGCTTCTTTTATCTTTTGAATGATTACACTCTTAACACTTGATGCCAATGTAGCTATCAGCTCATTTTGAATTTTATGACTAAGATAGTGATAATGGACACTTTTATCTTGAATAAGTCGAAAATGTTGCATCATTATCGGATCAAACTCTACTATTGTTTCAAGAAAACCTAAGAAGTTTCCATTACATACATCATATTTTTTTTCATTTGTTCCACGAAAGGACAAATTATTCATAGCAAGTCTTTTCACAACAGCAATTATACTTACCATTACTTGTTTCCAATGATCAGTATCTTTTTTTATTTGTTCTTGTAATTCTCTATCAATCGTTTGATTTGTATTCAATCTAATTCGTAGTTCAGCCAAAGCTTTAAAGTTAATGAGATGCTCACGACTGTTTTCATGTTCTTTAAGTTTGTCACCTAGATGTTTCCAATCACAAACACCTTCATCTGCTAAATGACTTCTAGTGTGAATTCTCCTTACCACTTTACAACAGAAACAAAATACTCTATTAAGCTCTTTTGAATAAACCAACCATTTTCTATCATAAACTTCTCCATTTGCTAGTTTTCGGCTGTAATAATCAAAGGAAAATGATCTTTTTTGATTATCTTTAGGATAACTATAATTGACTTCTCTAACAGGTCCTTTTTCTACCAATAAATCTCTCAATTTTGCATCTAAACTATCCCACACCCTTGGATCAAAAATGTTCAATGACATTGTAGCTTCATTATTTTCAGTTTGCACATTCTCGGAAACATTGTTAGGTTCTTCACTATATATATGCTCAGTTTCATTCCCACTTGGATTTGGAACATCTAAGTTTACCTCACTCTCATTTTGTACAAATTCATCAATATGAATTTGTTGTCTAGATTCATTAACCAATTCTTCAACAAGATTTTCAGAAGAACCATTTATTTTTTTCATATATTTATCTAGAGAATTTCTTTGGCTTTTAGTAACCTCTTCTATCATTTGTTTCCTTTTTCTTTTCTGACTTCCAGAGGCTTGTTTCCTAGGAAACATAATTGCGGTATAAACTTTAGTAATGAAAGATAAAACCTGGAATGTCAGGTCAGCTTTGCACTTTAGCAGTCAACCCTGGAACGTGAGCCTAGCAATCAACCTGAAATTTTTACCAAGCCAATAAATTTAAAAAAAAATTAAAACAAAATTTATTATAAATCTTCACAAATCAAAATCTAAATTGCATAACATAAATACAAGAAATTTAATTTTTCTAAAATCTAAAATTTTGCTATCCATATGATTATTAAAAAAAAAAACCTATAAGATACACCACAATGACACTACAACACTACGAGAACAATTTACTAACTATCATGGAGCGGAGATATAATTGTTAAAGAGTCAGAGAGAATAGATTTCATGGCCAGCTTCGTCAAAAAATACTAGAGAACAAATATATTGCCATCAGTCTCACTCTTGCTGTGACATTTGGTTATGCTTATTTTCGAAATTCACCTAACAAAAAATCCAACTGCAGTATGTGTATCCAAGTGCCATTTCGATTAGACTAAGGATGCAAGATGATTTCCATATATTGTTAGCTTCTCACTTTATTAGTGGTCTTTCAGTAAAATATTAACTATTTGCAAGGGATTTTCTTCCTTGGTCTTACCTCGGCTATTACTTTGTAAGGTTGACATTAGGACTATAAGATATCAGTATGTATATTTGGTTTTGCTTGTGTTTTAGTCATAGCTTGGTCTGGTAATAATATACAAAATAATTGATGATGGTAACATGTCCTTGGTCGCTATAAAGACCCACCATAGTTAAGACAGAAAAGTAAAAATTATGGGCTAATACTCCAGTCTCCAGGATGCTATTTCTTTTTTATGCTGTTTTTTCCATACTTCCCAATACAAATTTGCATATAGATGTGAATCAGTATATGCCTATTTGGGTTTAATATTCTCCTACAAATTACCAATGTGACTAAATTTTCCACACTTGCACTTGAGATTAGGGAGGTGTATGTGGAATCGTTATTTTCTCACAGGTTCCCAATGAAACCAATCAAACCAACAATGATAGACAAGCTAACAAAATCTTTTGAAGCTAAAAAATTATAACTTCCCAAAAAAACTCAAGAGAACTTATAAATTGCAATGTTGACTTAAGAAAATATATTTTAACAGCTTCAATATGTTCAGAAGTTTGCATCTATTTCTTTAATTTACTACTCAGGTGAAAGGTCATCTCAGTCTCCAGGAGGATCAAGGAGGTTTCCGAGCCCCCCAATTCCATTAGATCCAAACAATAAGTACTTCGGGCTCTGACTACTTTTAGAAAAATATTTTATTTGATGCCAACAACTACAAGTTTTCAGAAAAACAATATGTATGTATAGTTCGATTATATGTCAGTATTCATACATTGTATATAATTACATTTGTTGCTATTTAAAAAATAGGATTAATTATACTTTGGATTCTAGAAGCATTCTAAAATTAGCATTTAAGTAATGAAAATGTTCCATTACAATTTGGGTCATGACATAACGGACCTTACTGTGCTCTGAAGCTAGGACTAGGAAATTATACATATATATATGCCATTTAATTTGAAGATTAGATGCTGATCATTGATCAAGTAAATATTCACATATCATTTGTTGGGAATCCAATCTCTATTATGATTTATGAACCCAATCTCTATGGCATTTCATCAAACACATGAAGTACGAAAATTTCAGAATGAAGTAGATAAAAAATTAAAAAAGAACCTCGAGTATGAAGTTTCCCAACCCAACGATCGTCAGTCCAGTCCAGCGCCTCCTCTCCTCTGATTTCCTTTGTGTTGATTCTTGAATATGAAAACATAAGAAGAGAAGATAGAAGATGAATCTCTCAAGAACTAATATCTTAATATATATATATATATGATAACATGAGAAGAAAACTTGGAAAATGGAATGTCATTTCTCTCTAGAAATCCCCTCGGACCCCTCCCCGTCGTTTCTTCTCCCTCCTGCGGCTGCTGCTTCAGCGCATTGAATAAGAAACCTAACGTTTGGTTTTGGAAAAGGAAGTTGGACCATGTCTGTATTTAATGCTCTGGAAACTGGATATTAACAGCAGCAAACAACAAAATTTGGGCTGGGCTGTGAGCCTGTGGCCTAATACAAAGAAAAGACATGTAAATATGGTGCCCCCCTTTCTTTGGGGCCCTGGGCTGTGGCCCAGGTGGCCCTGCACCCGGGCCGGGCCTGTTGGTTCGTGAGAAAACTAAAAATTAGACGTAGAAAAATGAAAAAAAGAAGGTCTTTGAGCTTAAAAAAATTAGTATATAAAAGATAATGTATATAAAGAAATTTTATTAGTTTTACTGTTTTTATTAATTTCTTAAATTTAATATGACATTTTTTCTTGAAAAGCTAAAAAGTAAAAGTACAAATTTTATTTAAAATTTTATCTTAGTCTTTAGACTTCATGGCCAACTTTTTGTGAATTTTTGTTGCCACTTCATTGTTCAGCTCTAATAGGGCCGTCCATGGTAAGAGACTGAAAGTCCAGCTAATTAATATTGGCACCTTCATCTTGTAAGTGTTGAGTCCATTTTTTAGCACGAACCTAATCTTGAACGCAAACGCAAATGCAAATTTCTAAAATATATGGTAGCATTCTACTTGTCTTCACACTTAGCATTCTTGAACCTGGAAAAATAATAATAATTTGTTGCTACCGTGGACATAGGGTCCATTAGAAGATCACGTTCCAATGAAAAAGTATGATAAGTTTTTTTTTCGTGTTTTTTTTCACAATTCTAAAATTGAAAAATAATCTAAAATCCTCGTCATCTTTATCATAGGAGTTTAAATACAAGGACAATTCTTGGGTTGAAAGAGAATATTATTTTTGTTTCTTCCTTTGTAATATAAATTTAAACTTAGAAATTAAACTAGAGGTACTACTAATACCTTGAACGGTTATACCAGGTTGGTTCGATATAATTTATTTTTCACATAAATTAATTAGAGTCTCTATTTAATTTTAAATTTTAAGCTACCTACATCAACATTTATATTATCATAGAAATTATCTAACAATATAAATACACTATCTAATTTTATTTTAGAATCTAAACCATAACAAAACAATATAAAAGAGTTATTTAACCCAATATTTTAGAAATTTTATTTCCATGTTAGAAACAACACAACGAAAACAAGGAGCATTTCTATATTTTGCAAATAAATGATATATATTAGTAATTTCTGTTAAAACTAAAGGAGAACTTGGATAATAAATTTCAGATAAAATACATGTAATGTTATATATATTTTTTTCTTTTAAAAATTCATAAATTGAAGTAGCAACTAACTAATCATTCTTAATTATTTGGTAGTCAATACTTGTATTTACATTATATAGTGTGTAATAACATCTTTATATTTAATACAAGATTTTTACATCAAATAGGTAGAATTCAATCTATGTGGTGCATCCTTAACAAATCTCCTAAATGTCAAAGCATATTGTGCACATAAACATTTTAAACTTTTGTTGCCTACTTGGAGAAGCATTCAAACTAATTAGACATGTTCTAATATTTTCTAAATTCGCCTGGAAAATTAAAGGCATTCTTGTACAATTAAACTAACAATATGACAAGCGCATCTTATATGAAAAAATCGTCATTTTAATGAAGGCAAAAATTAAGATTTTAAATATTGATACAAGAAGTATTATTAATAGCATTACAAAATGAATTGAAAAGAATATATTATTATTACTATATTCATGTATAGTAATATGGCTTCCCCGATTGCAGATCTAGTATGTAGAAATTTCAACGATCTTAGTCAAAGAATGTATTTTTGTAAAATCCATTCCGCATTTAAATAATGTGCCGTGTTACAATCAAAATAATAAATTTATTTACTAGTTCGTTAAAGAAAATTTACTAATAGTTACAAACTTTACTTTAAAGATGATTTTTCTTTTTTTCAAAATTTTAACAACTTCTATTCTAATAGTAGATCTAGAAACTTTAGTAAAACAAGGATTTATCATAATACATGGATAGTCATATTATGATTGACTCTCACCAAATATAAAAAATTGTTCATCACAAAATATATTTCGTTAAGTTGCCTTTTATGAGCAACAAAATAAGTAAAATTTCATACTAAAGGTCGTTGAGGACCGATGCTTAACTATGTTTGTCTAGCATTAACTATGTTCTTGCTATAACAACTTTCATAGTCTCTTTTCAAAGTTTTCGTGTCATCATTTTTTTTCCATTTAACAATTTTTTTGCTAGTGCAACTTTAGGTATTGGTTTTGGTTTTGGGATCTAAGACTTCATTTTCCTCGTTATTTGTGACAAATAGTTTAGTATAATATTTGTGACAAAAATGCTTAGCCAGGACAAACCGTTGCAGTCCATGTGATGTGATAATTAGATATGATAAAGGACATGTAGGGGTACATGTTAAAGTTGGTTTGGTGAAAGTTTGTTCGACAAAAAATAGTGAAACAAGGGTTAGAAGATGACAAACATGTTGTTTGAATTTTTCGTGTAGGCTGAAATTAGTGTTGGAGTTTGGCCTTATACTGACCAAACGACTACCCGAGGCTCCTTGGGGGCTTAATAGTATTTACAAAAATAAAAGTCTTCAAAGAAAAACTTAAATACAAACTAAGATAGAAAAGTATAAAAGTAAAATTTGATTCTGGAAAAGTACAACTGTAGGAATCTAATCAGAAGACGATCACTTTATCCCTTGGACGATACGATGTTGGAGAAGAAAAGCTCTTGAACGTGCTGCAGAAGCGATGGAGAAGTGCCGAGAATTCTTGTCAGAAGATAATGATTGTTAATGATGCCTTGAGAAGTGATTTTAGAACTCTATTTATAGAGTTTTAGATAACTGCCAAACAGTTACATTGATTGGCGCGCAGTATAAAATACACTAACACCATATTCTATTTCATCCATTTGCGTGAACGGTTAACTTTACTGTATGGGACACATGGCTTTATGTGAGAGAAAGGCGCTTGGTCATGGACAGTATTGTGTGTACATTCTTCGAGATAAGTGGCATGTGCGCCACATCATCCTTAACTGCTTCTGAAGGATTGATTGGCGCCAGTTTAATGAATGGCGCTGTTGATTGGCGCCAACTGTGAATGGCACTGAGTGTTAAGTCGGTGAAGATTTGATCACTTCGTGCCATTTGTTAGATGGTGCTGAAAAAGTATGGCTGTTGTCATAATGACAAATTTGGCACAAATCTTTCTCGAGCGTCGCGTGCTCAGAACTCGAAGGGATTTCCTCGATTGTTGTGCTGCTAGTCATCATGACTGATGATTTAACTTTTTGGGGAAGATTGCCATGTGGTGGCCTGGCACTATTTGATGGATGGCGCCATTTGATGCTAGGCGCCATTTGATGCTGGGCGCTGTACGCTATCTGTGAATGACGTGGCGCACTTCTGTTAAGAATTTTTAGCTTCTACAAATAGAGTTGAAGAGGAATTTCTTGGGGTCGTCGTGGAGGTGGTTGCACGTCAAACAGAGGTCAAGGAGTGGTCCAAAAGGTGGCGGCGGTGGGTGAAGGTGTGTTGGCTGGTTGGGGTTGTAGGTAGGGGAGGTTTTGGGTGTATGGAGGAGAATGTGGCAACTATTAGGGGGATATATTTGTAGGATTTTGAGGGTAAGAGGGTTAGGGATCAAGTAGAGGTGGTTTTGGTAAGGTTTTACGGGTTCTTCTAGGTCCATATCAAGAGATATAGTTGAAGGATCTTTAAAAGATTTAATGGGTTCCAATTATGTAAATATAGATTTGCGTATGGGTTTAAATATAATACGGATGGACATAAATTGATAAAAAAATCAATCTAAATTAATCCTATCAGGTTAGGGCAACCTAAAATAGGCTCTACCACTTCTAGTTGGGCTAGTTTCGGATCGAGATAACTAGTTAAGTCCCGAAAGCCAAAAAAATATGTCTTTGTGACTTGTGTGTATAAGTAGCACATAGAAACTCAATTGAGTGGGACACGAGTGACATGTTTGTAGTAGGCTCAGAGTAGATATATAAAAGCCATATATTGGGTCAAAATTTTGAGTCGAGGTTGGGCCTCCAATTTCAATCGAAAAATACATCGATATTATAGTAGGTGTTATAATTGACCTTTTGACCCAAAAGTTGTACAATAAAAATAGAGTATAAGGAGACATATTTGAGTAGGATATGATATGCCTAAATGAAGGTGGACTCGTCTAGATCACACATATAAAATTTGTTTTAATAAATTGACAATTGTTGAATCAAAGCTATGATAAAGAGTATTAATAGTCAAAACTAAAAGTGAAATTATACTTAATAATAAACAATTCTATTAAAATAAATTAAAATAATAAAATAAATACCCAAAATTCGGAGTGCTAATATGGTAGATTCTTTATTGTGGCTTGTCCCTTCTCCGCTACTCCTTCTTGCTTAATTAATGAATTCTCTAGCTTACCTTGTTACTGATGGAACTGGGAATTCTCAGGACCCCTAGTTTGGTGTGCGTATTGATCGATGGAAGTTTAACAGATCTAAGACATGTTCTAACCCTTTATAGCGGAACTAGGGTTCACGAATTATACCTACGATGGAAAGAATAAGACACTTTCCAGCAACCTCGAGCAGTCACGACTCCAAGATCTTCTTCACGTATTCCTTCCTCGGGTTGGACGTCGTATGGACGACAATCTCCCAACTTTTTCTTCTCCTTGGCAGCCCTCTCTTTCTCTTCTTACGTGAATCACAATTTAGAGAAAGCTTCTTATTTTTTATATGATAGTGACGGCCAAAGAATAGAGGATATATATAAGGCTACGACAGGGACCATAAGGAGAAATTAGGGTTAGATCTCCTAACGGATATGGATATCCTGTGTTCAGCCCAAACACACAATCCAGGCCCATTAACAATAGCTCGGTCCACTAAAGAGCTATTATTGCACTACCTTCATAATCGCAAATTATGATTGTGGGCTCCTTTTATTATATTCTCGTTTGGCTCTCCATGTTAAGATATCGAATGTCTGTCGATCAAATTAAGTTACTGAGAATTATATTGATCGACATCTTTTATCCTTAAATAATACCACTCAACTTTATTTATCACGTCGGATATAATCCACCTGCAGGGTTTACATGATAATTCTTATGAGCTCCTTAAGGGGACATCATCAACCTGACGTATCGGGACATGGATTCCTTTTATAATCAACAACCCATCATACATACAATATTATTACTCAATTCATAAAGGTTGTTGACCCATAATAAATCTCACTCTTTTATGATTCAAAGTAATGCACACTGCATATATATGTCTGTTATTATATCTAGATTAAGAGCACAAGCATCCATAATAACATAGGTGTTTGTTCTCTTATGTAGTCAGTACAAAGAGAACAACCTCAAGTGGTCCTGTTCAATACATACAAAGTGTACTAGGGTAAACCTATAGTCAAGATAGACTAATACTAGATTACACTACAACCTTTCCAATAGATTATCCAAGTCCATCTAGGTTGTGAACTATTTATATATTCTATATGAAACAGATAATATGATCTTCTGTGTGACACTATACACCATATTATCTACAATATAGAATATTAGACACTTGCATTAACACTTGCAATAAATAAAATATGCAAATATTTATCCATATAATTCTCATTCAAAATTTAAGAAAATAAAGTTAATATACAAAAGTGATATTTTTAGTATATAACCCTAACAATTTTCCACTTATACTTAAAGCAATACTTTTCAGTATACTGTTACAAATCTCCCACTTATACTTAAAGCCATGCTGCTACACATCTGACTCCCATTTCCTCAACATAACTATCAAAAGCCTTAGCTGGTAAGCTCTTTGTAAAGGGATCAGCTAGGTTGTCGGCTGATGCTATCTTGATCATAATAACTTTTTCTTTTTTTATGAAATCTTGTATCAGGTGGTACTTGCGCTCAATATGTTTACCTGTCTTATGGGCTCGTGGTTCCTTCGAGTTTGCAACTGTACCACTATTATCACAATAAAGTGTAATAGGCTTAGGCAAACTAGGTACCACATCCAAGTCCAACATGAAGTTTCTGAGCCAAACTGCTTCTTGGGCTGCCACATACTCGATTTCCATGGCAGAATCAATAATACATTTTTGTTTGATACTCCTCTACATAATGGCTCTATTTTCCAAAGTAAATACATAATCTGAGGTAGATTTTTTGGAATCCCTATCTGACTGAAAATCTGAGTCTGTATACCCCAAGGGAACTAAACTATCTGCCTGGTAAACTAGAAGATACTCTTTAGTTCTTTTCAGGTACTTCAAAATATACTTTACGGTAGTCCAGTACTTTTGTTCTGGGTTAGACTGATATCTGCTGACCATGCCAACGACAAAACAGATGTCTGGTCTCGTATATAGTATTGCATATATTAAGCTTCCTACTGCTGAAGCATAAAAAACTGCTTTCATGTTCTCTATCTCTTTAGGTGTCCTCGGACACTGCTCATTTGATAGAGCAATCCCATGCCTAAAAGGTAAGAAACCTTTTTTAGAATTTTGTATGCTAAAATGAGTTAGTACAGTATCGATATAGGAAGCTTGGGACAAGCCCAACATCATTTTCTTGCGCTCTCATAGAACTTTGATCCTAAGGATGTGACATACTTCTCCCAAGTTCTTCATATCAAACTATTTGGATAACCATACCCTTACATCACATAACACCTTCACATTGCTTCCAATGAGCAAGATGTTATCTACGTAAAGTACTAGGAATACCACCACATTTTCGTCATACTTTCTGTATACACATAATTCATCCTGACATTGATCAAATCTATAGGATTTTATCACCTGATCAAAATGTATGTTCCAACATTTGGATGCTGGCTTAAGTCCATAAATGGACTTCTTGAGCTTACAAACAAGATACTCTTGTCCCTTTTCAATGAACCCGTCCGTTTGCTTCATATAGATGTCTTCCTCAAGACTTACATTAAGGAAAGCTATCTTGACATCAATTTTTTAAATCTCATAATCGAGATAGGCTGCAATAGATAAAAGAATCCAGATAGACTTAAGCACGACTACTGGCAAAAAGATTTTTTCATAATCGATACCCTCTCTTTGAGTAAAACCTTTTGCAACAAGCCGAGCTTTAAAGGTTTCAACCTTACCGTCTGATCCACTTTTTCTCTTATAAACCCACTTAAATCCAATGGCTTTTTGTAACACCCAGTTTCTAAAATAAGGGTAATTTTGAAATTTTATATTTTTATTTATTTAATTAAGATATTTAAATGATAATATGATTTTTGGTAATTTTTAATTATTTTAAAACTATTTTTAGATCATGACTTATGATTTTGGTGTTTGACTAGTGTAACCTTAGAGCCTAGCCATATGATTAGGATGTCTGACTAGTACATTATAGCCTAGAAGTTATTTTGGGCATTTTAGGATTTATTTGAATTTAATATATTTTATTAGGAATTTTTGAATAATTTAATTGAATGGTGTGATTTAAATACTAATATAATTATTGCCTTGTGTTTATGGTTAGCCTAACCTAGGTGAGTCATGACTAATTTAGTGAGCCACTTTGAGAATTAGATGAGTTGGTTAAGGGGTTAATCAAGTTTAGTCATGGTTAAGTGATTTGCTAAGGGCTAAGATAGAACCCTTGTTCTAGGCCATCTATTTCCCTTGATACAATCCTAGCCATAGGATGAAACCCAAAAACCCTAACCCTAACTTTATGACCAGCCAAGAGACCCCCCCTTGCCTATATAATGCCTCTTTGGGGATTTGAGCATCTTTCTTTAATAGTTCATCATTCTCTTAAGGAAGTAGGTAAGCCTCCTTTATTTCTTTCCTAGTTTAATCAATAGAACTCCTTTTTGAATGAAATTTCTTCCATTAGGACCTAATCATTGCTCTCTTACTGTTGGTGGAGTCCAATCACAGATTTTGAATCGATTTGATTGATTGGTGGCTTGTGGAGATTCCCTCTTTGAAGAGCTTTTTGAGAGTTTTGATACTTTGAGGTAACTTCTTGTTCTCACCATAGAATCTTGAAATTATTGCATGTATAGGGAGCCCTAGACCTAACCTAACTATAGGAATAGGAATCCCTAAGTTTCTGTGTCGATTCGTGTCCTAACAGGACACGTATCAGTGTGCTATGCAATGTGTTTGATGAAATGCCACAAAGAATATTTTTGTCTTATTTTTGAATTCTTTTTGAACATGATTGTAGATCTAGGTGTATGTTTTAATTCTTATGAAGTGTCCATGGTGTTTTAGTGTCTGTGTCGGGTGCACGAAGGGTCGGACACGCTCGCACGCGCGGTTGGGGCTTCCCCTGCTACTCGGGTTAGATTGCACTCTGGACACGGCGATTCGGGACACGCCACTTGACACGTGGGTGGGGACAGTGTCTGACACGGCCCTCCCCAAGTCTCGCGTGTCCCTGTTCCGTGTCGAGCGAGCACGAGCTCGTGCACTGGTCGCTCGAGCTGCTGCGCGCGAGTTTCAGTCCCCTCTGATACGGGCTGTTAGCGTGGACACGGCGACACAGTGTCGCATTGCAGGCTGACACAGACCTAGGGTGACCCTAGGAGAACACCCCTGTGTGAGCACGAGCCTCGAGTCGCACTGTGTCGCGTGCACGACACGCGTGCACGCGTGCACGATGCAGTGCTATTCCTGTGCACTGTAGGTGTTTGATTAGTGTTCTTAGGCTTGGACACGCGCTGTGTCGCATCGTGATGGACACGAATTGGACCATAAGACACGGGCACATATTTATCTTCATTTACCAACCAACCTCTTTGCATTTTAGTTAGTTTTTAATCATTAAATTGCATTTACCCTATTTTCTGAAACTGGGTATTTATTTCAGTGCTTTCCAGTTTTGTAGTTCGAATTTTAGGAATCAAATTAGCTCAGTTTACTGCAAGTTTTCACATGTTTACATCCTAATATAGTTTACCTATATACATTCTAACTATGTTTCGAATCTTGGTTGATTTGGTTTTGATTTGGGTTTCAAAATGAGATTTCGAATGTGGTTTGATATGCAGTCATATTCCTCATGTACTGAGCTTTCGATTTCAGTTCAAAACTGAAATTGATTTTCGTTTTTCCTGTTTTGTGATGTTTGATTGATAAATAGGGTTCACCTACATATTGATGAGTGATGTACATGTTCACTTTGATTGTGCTAATACAAGGGAATCATCGACTTGGGTTTTTGCATTGGGTTGGGGAAACTTCCTGCCATAGGTTTTAGAAATCTGAAACCTGGGAATTATTTCCTAATTTATTTCACTCACATTGCCTCCCCACATTTTATACACTCACACATATGTTGTTTACACACACATGAACTGAAACTACCTGTCATGCCTTCACATATAGCTTCACTGCATACACCCTTCACTTGGACACCAACTGACACCCTTGTACACTCTAATACACATGTTAAATCTGTACACATTCATAACACACACACACTGAAATGAATTGGATTTTCCTGAATCCTTTGTGAAGAAAAACTGAAATTAGTTAATGCTATGAAAACTGAAATGTTATGCAAACTGGGTTTAGTTTAAATGTTATGAATGAGATTCAATGTCTTCAATGTATTGCCACCTGCACTTGTGTTGAATGATATATATATGAGAATGATTAAAATTGATTAATGTAAATCAGAAAACTGAGATTAGCAATAGTAAAAAAAACTGGGATTTCTTATAGAACTAAAACCTGATATTTGAAAGTCTAGTTAACTTACACTCCTTTCATGCACACACACATGACACAAAGACCAGGCCCTAACCCTCTAGCCCTCACACACACAAACCTGCCACACACACACATTATCACATCATCATCCCTCACTCACACACAGGTAGGTTTATGTATGTAAACACACACACTCACAATATCATATGCAAACACTCACACACACTCTAGCCTATATATGTACACATTGCCTATATGTGTGTTCTTCCCTCCTAACCCTATCTACATATAAACATGCATGTGTAATGTATAGTGTATGTATATCTATATGTATATATGTATTAAGCCTATATGTAGGTATATGTATATGCGTATTTATGTCTAATGGATAGGCCTATTAGGTATATAAATGTATGCTAATATATATGTGGATATATGTTTGCTAAGTAATGTGTGCCTATAGGTATTGTGTTATGACTTGGACAGCTTGTATAGGTTGTATGGACTTGATAGACTAGTGTAGGCTTGTTTAGACCTAGTTTGACCATAGTTGACCTAGTTTGACTTCTAGGGTTGACCAGAGTTGACCAGGAGTTGACTTTGGCCTAGATTGACCTAGATTCATTTAGAATGCATTGAATTGCATCTCGTTATCATTTTAGACTTGTTGTGACTTATGCTGTTCTGATTAGGAGCCAGATACCTCTCCTCGGACAGTACACTTCATCCGGACACTCAGATACCAGGCGAGTACATTCTCTGATCATTTCATATCCTGCTTAAAATTATTTTCCTGCTTTAAATTACTTTACTTGATACTGTCACGTTGGTCACACGGATTGGTACTATATGGATCTTTTCATGAGATGTTATCCCCCTCGGGAGCATCGGATACTGCATGTTTTGTGCGTTTCACGAATCATCACGTATCTCTATGCTTCCTCTGATTCACGAATCGCTTATGACACATGTACTCTCATGTTCACAGAGCCATCATGAATCACCTTCACGTATCACTCATTTTATGAGCCATATGAAGTTTCACGAATCTTAACATAACTTGAACAGATCTTTATGTATCGATTGGGGATGGGGGAGTAGAAATAGACATGTGAATATTATCCCAGTAGCTGTAGTCATGAATCACTCTCGTAGCTGTAGTCATGAATCTCCTATGCCATTCACATGTTTATATTTTACTCTGACTCGCTAGTCACTATTAGCTCTCTATGTATAGTAGATATTCTATTACAGTTTCTCTCTCTGTTTACATATTGTTTTTCTTCAGTTTATGTATCTTACTTTACTGCATGATTATATTTTCTAACCTGCTATGATCTGTTGAGATGTACTGTACTCGCTCCTGTCCTGACTGGACCTGTTGAAAATATTACAGAGGATGAGGAGGAGGCCCTATGTACCACCTATTATGGAGCAGGATTAGACGACACCTGCGACCTGGTTCCTCTGGAGGACCCAGCTGCAGCACAGGATGCTACTCCCAGAGTCTAGACTAGATAGCTAGGCTTAGTTTTCTTTCAGCATTGTTGTTGGGATTTCAGTTGTTGTTCTGAGATGTAGTTTATATTTAGAGACTTGTTTTGAGCTGGATGTTCTTGAGTTGTTATCTTATACACTTAGATTTTCTCTCTCTTATTTAGTATTACATTGTATTTCTGATCTCTCTATCTACCTTTACTATCCTGTATCTGCCTTAGATGTGATTGAGACTGTTCTGTTATGTCACCTCCATTCGGAGTGTATATACTGTACAGGTACCTTTAATTGTTAGATGATTGACCTAGGACAGCGTTCTACCGCCGACACTGCGGCGTAGGCTGGGCGTTGTTACGTTCTCGTACCCTCACAGTGGGTGCGGGTCGTGACACTTTTACACCAACGGGCGGTTCTACAAGCTCACAGACCTGATTAGAATCTATAGATTCTATTTCAGATATTATTGCTTTTTGCCAAGACTCTGTATCTTTATCTTGGAGTGCTTCGTTGTATATACATGGATCATAATCTTGTTCCTCAGGGATGAAGTCTGACGACTTTTCTAAGAATATATATCTATCAGGTTGTATCACAACCCTTCCACTACGATGAGGCACTATCGATTGTGGTATAACATTTGTGACATGTTGTGCAGTTACTTGTGGCTTATCCTCTTGTACTGTTGGTATTGAAGTACTTGGTGTCGCATCTTTCATTTCTTCTAGAACAACTCTACTTGTGGGTTTATGGTTCATCACATAGTCTTCCTCTAAGAATCGGATATTGGTGCTAACAATGGCCTTCTGATCCACTATAAAATAAACCTATTTTGCTCCTTTTGGATAGCCTACAAACAAGCGTACTTCTGTACAAGATTCCAACTTATCTGCTTTTTATTCAGCACATGCGTTGGACTACCCCAAGTTCGAACATGTTTCAGACTAGGCTTACACCCAATCCACAGCTCTGTGGGAGTAAGAGGTACTGACTTAGAAGGAACCAAGTTCAAATATAAGCTACAATCTCTAAGGCATATTTCCAAAATGAATCTGGTAAATCCGAATAACTCATCATTGATCTAACCATCTCCATAAGAGTTCTATTCCTTCTTTTGGTTACACCATTCTGCTGGGGCATTCCAAGTGCAGTTAATTGGGAAGTAATTCCAGCCTCTGATAAATAATTCCTAAACTCTCCAAAAAAGTACTTGCCACCACGATCTGAATGTAATAACTTGATACATTTTCTATGATGTTTCTCTGTTTCAGCCTTGTATTGTTTGAGTTTCTCAAAAATCCACCTCTAGCCTGGATAGTCATAGGTCCACACAAATCAGAATGAACCAATTCCAACACATCTTTGGCCCATACCCCTTCGCCGTAAAAGACATTTTGGTTATTTTACCTTCTAAGCAGGATTCACAGACTGCTAGTGCCTCCACTTCCAATGAACTCAAAGGTCCATCTTCAACCAGTCTTTGAATCCTTCTTAGGTTAATATGCCCCAATTGCAAGTGCCAAACATATGTTTGGTTCATACAAGAAGGTTATTTTCTCTTATAAGTTAGATGGCATATTACTCATTTTTATAAGTTGTATTGTGGGCAAAATAGGATTAATGACATACAGATTATCAACTAATGCACCAGAATAGATAAAATATGTATTCTTTCTAATAACAATATTGTCATTAAAATAAATTGAATATCCATCCTTAACTAACATAGAAACAAAAACTAAATTCCTTCTAAGTAAAGGTGCATAAAGACAATCTCTCAATGTCAAAGACTTATTAATACCAAAAGATAAATTAACATCTCCTATTGCAACGATCGCTACTTTTGTACCGTCACCCATGAACAAGCATATCTCTCTATTACTGAGCCGTCTGGTTTTCTGGAACCCCTGCAATGTATTGTAGACATGATTAGTAGCTCCTGTATCTACACACCAGGTGCCTGCAGATAACACCACTAAACATGTTTTAACTACTAGTAAATGGGATATATCTTCTTTGTTCCCTTATTTAAGAAGTGGACAGTCACTCTTCCAATGTCCTGACCCTTTACACTTGAAACATTTCTTTCGACTTTTTCACAGCGCATTGAGGTCCCATGACCTTCTTTGCTGAGTTTTCTTATTTCTGAATATTATTCTTCTTCTTACCGCCTTTTGGCTTAGAAGTAGAAGCTTTTTTTCAGAAACATAAATATGACCACTCTGCCTAAAGAGAGCTTCAGCATCCTGTACCTCTTTCGCAAGTTCTGCCAAACTATATAACCTTTTGTTCATATTGTAGTTAAGGCAAAAATTGTCAAAACTTTTAGGTAGAGTCCCAAGAATGTATCAACCTGGGATTTCCCATTGATTTCAGTTCCAAGGATCTCCATCTCATTCAGATGACCCATCATCTTGAGAACATGATCCCTTACTAGCGTACCTTCAGCCATTTTTGTATTCATCAAATACTTCATAGCAAACTGCCTACCTGCTCTACTCTAATGTTTGAAGAGTTCCTTGAGGTTATACATCATGTCATAAGCTGTGGCCGTGGCCTGATGCTGATGTTACAGTAAATTTGACATAGATGCCAGAATGTAACACCGCGCCATCTCATCTGCCTTTATCCACTTCTTATATGCCTCTTTGACCTCTTCATTAGAATTAGCATCAGGCTTAGGTGAGCATTCCTTATTGAGTACATATTTGTACTCTTCAACAGTTAGGACGATGTTCAAATTATGTTTCCAGTCAATATAATTAGGTCCAGTAAGTTTGTTTCTTTAAGAATCACCATAAGTGGACTGAAATAACCTATTTTTGAAATTCTAAAAATCACATAAATAAAAATTATGTAGGATAAAAAACTTTTTGAATTAATTAAATATTGATTCTCTCAAAACAATAATAACAAATTCACCAACACTTTGAACACCATGAATTTAGCATGCCACAATAGTGTGGACATATACAAATTCAACTTTGTTCAAGTAGGTACTACCTATTAATTTTACTATCATGTCAACATAACTTTATGACAAATAAAATTAATATGTTGGTCTTGCTCTGGTCATACAAATAATAGCAGTGACTCCGATGGAGAGGATACCACTATTTGTATCTAAGTGTATACCATTACTTAATACTAAGTCCATTACCTTGTAATGAGTTTTTCAGATGGAGAAGTGAACACATACTAGGTAACTTTCTACAATTATTCCTAAGGAAGTTTGTACTGGTGATCCATAATTATACTCATCCGATGTGGAGGAAGGCAATAAAGCCAACACGCAAGTATAATTACATCACCTACAAACCAGTAATAGAGAACATGAGATTTATACTAAATAAATTTCATCTCCCACTTAGTTATTTAACAATGAGAGTTTTTCTACTAGTTGATATTATGTTCATGTTGTCCATTATTAATGTAGGCTTAGTTTTTCATAAAAAATATCTACAGAATAATAAACATGCATAATCAAAAAATTAAAACAAAATAACAATAAACAGAAGAAAAATATCTAACTATTATGGTCATCTTTTCTGCTCTGTCCTTAACTATCCGAATCCAAAATCTGGTACTGCGCAGACTTATTCGGGGTTCGACCTGCCCGATCAGGTTGCGTGGTTCGGGGCAGCGCCCCGGTTTTATATATATAGGTTTTGGCTGTCGATTCTTTCATTGAAAATCATTCGTCTGTCTCTGGACTGCTTAAAACCAGCATCTCGTCCGACGTCAAAAATAGCCACTACCGCCATCACGATTGATAAAAAAATAATTAAAATTACATCAATCCTATGCCTCCCGAAGGAGTTCACACATAATATAGATTAAAAGATTAAAATTATAAGCACGATCAACCCTCGTGATTTTAATTACATTCACAATAACAACAACAACATCCACGACATGTCCATAGTTTAAAACAATACAAACAAAACATGTATTGGACCATAATAGTTGGATCTAAGATGTCTGTAGAACTGAGTTAGAACAGATCTACATCTACCAACTATTGCACAACGCATATTTTATTGGACAACATGGATGTATCAATCAATACGTAGATCTAAGGTGGCTCTGATACCAATTGATGGAACTGAAGATTCCTAGGATCCGTAATTTGGTGTGCGTACTGATCGATAAAAGTTTAACAGATCTAAGACGTGTTCTAACCCTTCATAGAGGAACTAGGGTTCATGAATTATACCTGTGATGGGAAGAAGAAAACACTTTCTAGCAACCTCGAGCAATCACGACCCCAAGATCTTCTGTATGTATTCCTTTCTAGGGTTGGACGTCGTGTGGACGACGATCTTCCAACCTTTTTTTTTCCTTGGCAGCCCTCCATTTCTCTCCTTACGTGAATCTCGAATTAAGAGAAAGCTTCTTATTTTTTATATGATAGTGGCGGCCAGAGAATAGAGGATATATATAAGGCTACGACAAGGACCATGAGAAGAAATTATGGTTAGATCTCCTAACGAATATGGGTATCCCGTGTTCAGCCCAAACACACAACCCAGGCCCATTAACAATAGCTCGATCCACTAAAGAGCTATTGTTGCACTACCTTCATAATCCTAAATTATGATTGTGTGCTCCTTTTATTATATACTCGTTTGGCTCCCCATGTTAAGATATCGAATGTCCGTCGATCAAATTAAGTTACTGACAACTATATTGATCGACATCTTTTATCCTTAAGTAGTACGTACCACTCAACTTTATTTATCATATTGGATATAATCCATCTGCAGGGTTTACATGACAATCCATATGAGCTCCTTAAGGGGACATCATCAATCCTATGTATCGGGACATGGATTCCTTTTATAATTAGCAGCCCATCATACATACAATGTTATTACCCAATTCATAAAGGTTGTTGACCCATAATGAATCTAACTCTTTTATGAGTCAAAGTAATGCATACTGCATATACATGTCTATTATTATATCCGGATTAAGAGCACAAGTATCCAAAATAACAGAGGTGTTTGTTTTCTTATGTAGTTAGTATAAAGAGAACAACCTCAAGTGGTCCTGTTCAATACACACAAAGCGTACTAGTGTAAACCTATAGTCAAGATAGACTAATACTATATTACACTACAACCTTTCCAATGGATTGTCCAAGTCCATCTAGATTGTGAACTATTTATATATTCCATAGAAAACTGATAATATGATCTTCTGTGTGACACCACATACCATATTATCTACAATATAGAATATCAGACACTCGCATTAACACTTACAACAAATACAATATGCAAATATTTATCCATATGATTCTCATTCAAAATTTAAGAAAATAAAGTTAATACAAAAGTGATGCTTTTAGTATATAACCCTAACAGTTACGTCCATTGATCGATGATGCCTTAGTTGAATTAAAGATAGAAATAGCACAAGTAATACCAATAAGATGTTAATGTAATTAACACATGAAAGATGAACTGATAATGCTATGACAACAAGAATGAAATGATGTATGTTCCTATGAGAAATTAAATGATATGAGAAATGATGAAATGGGGTGATCGATGAATCACCAAGTAAAATAATAAGGCAATGCTAGAATTGAATAGCCACCAAGTTATGATGCACGGAATGAGAATGTACAATGCATGTCTATTTACTTCTAATATTTTATCATTCAATTTATTCTTATAATCGAGTCATATATGCATTCGTATGGTGATGGACAACTTGTGCACAAGGTGGTAAATTTTCTCGAACGGTACCTGGAGCACTTGGACTAATTCGACCTAAGGAAAAATATGAAACGTGCTATGGTGGCACGGGGTAATTATGGAACTTTCACAAGACGTGCAACCTACGATGAAATGGTGCATAGCTCTATCCTATGTGTTTTCATGGTGGAAAACACCAGTGACAATGTAGTCAGGATGCATGCTAACGAATGTCTTATGTAGGGACGGTAAGTATTATATCATGTATCTTATGCAGAGATGGTGGATCGACTGTTGGTAAAGTTTTAATGCATATCTTATGTATTTTGCTACTACTTTCGATATTTATTATGAATATGAATTGTTAATTTAGTCCATAATAGAAAGATCACATTAATTAAATGCTTGTCATATATCTAGAAGTGTTGGTTTGGCTGAGTGGGCTTATTGAGACTCACCAGTACATTTTCAAATGTGCTGACCCCTTCTCCACATATACTAGAGAAAATGTGATCGCGGGAAGAAAATAAAGCTTTTGCTGTTGTTTCCAAGCTTTTTCCTAGCAAAGTTTTCAAAGTATTTCGACATTTTGTTGTGCTTAGATTTTTAGTTGTAATAAAGGGGCATAATGTGTGGAATGAGAAATTACTTCAGGACAACCAATCCGTTAATTTCTTTTTGCAAAGTTATGTAAGTCAGAATGACACATTCAAAGTTGTACTAAGAAAGTTATATTCCGCTGAAGTTATTTAATAAAATGATCAATTCCTTCCTATACCGTGCATCCTATATTTTAGCTGTGTTGCTGAGTTTCAATATTTTTGAAAGTATTATATTGTGCAAGTTCTGCCTTGTAAAAATATAATTTAGACTTGTATGGCATCATGCCCGTGGTGACTTATCGGTTTTACATATTCGAGACATGACATGATGCGATTTCGTCCGATGCGTGGCTTTAAGATACCTAGGACATCATTGAGGTAGTAGAAGTTCTGGATAGGGTGTGTGTCATAGTGGTCATGCTATAGTTGTTGGCTTCTGCCCACAATTTTTGGGCAGTTTTGGAGGTCTCTCATTGACAGTTCCTTAGGCAAATTTTAGTAAAAGATTATAGACTCAGTATTTTAATGCGGTGTCGTGTTATTATCTACACTAGAGGTTTAACAAACTTAGGCAACATGGGAGATCATTGGATGGCTATACGATAGAGATTTTCTGACTTAGTTAGTTTGCTTCCACCTTTGATTGAGATAAGAGATTCCAATAAGGGCTTTATATTGAGATCATCCTAGTGGTGGAGTAGCATGAGTTCTATACTTTTGATGTTGTGCTAAGGGTCACGAGGAGGCATGAGTATACCTCCTAGAAGATTATGGAGAGGAACAAGGGTCAGAAGATGTCTCACGCCACGAGAGACTCTTCTTCCCATTCATCAGCACCTACACGTGCAATGCGAGCCTTGGAGATCGGATCTCCGAGGAGAGCAGATCCTGCATTATTATTCTAGAAGTCTTTCTAGACACGACCTCAACAACATAAGCAGTCTCCTTTAGTAGGGTGTTCCCATTATGGGAAGATAGGGCCGATTCATTCAGAGTATCGTAGGGCACATGGATTATGTCTTATATGTGGAGCTTCAGACTACTTGATGAATGCTTGTCTATGTAGGACTTCTGCTGGATCATTATCAGTTTAGCCAGTGGATTTATTGACCCCGGCAGGTTCACAGCTCAAGAGTCTTGCTCCAACACAACATATTAAACCCCGAGGCCTTTATCGACTCAGTCTAGCCTCTCTAATAACAAAGGCTCAACAGTATGTGCAGGCTCAGGCTTAGGTTCAGGTTAGGCAGAGAGGTCAGCATCATAAGGAACTAGCATCCAAAGGGTAGGGACATGCTTTTACGCTTATCTTAGAGGAGGCATTGGCATCAGAAGAGGTGGTAGAAGGTACTATTCTTATATATTCTCATTCAGCTTTATTTTTATTTGATTATAGAGCATCTAATTAATTTATATCTGCTCGATTTTTGACATGAGTTGGATTGGATCCTGAGTCATTACGTTAAGGCTAAATATACTTAATAGTAATGGTCTTATAGGAGTAGATAAAGTTTATGCCTTGTGTTGATTTATAGTGCGGGAGAGAGTTTCCTGCGAGGTTGATAGAGTTTCCTAGGAAAGATTATGATGTCGTCCTAGGTATAGATTGGTTGAGTGCTCGACACAAGATGGTAAATTGCCATGCTTGCAAAGTTATCTTCCGTATTCTCGATGAGGATGAGTTCTCATTCTTTAGAGGAGTGGTGAGTCTCCGTTAATTATTATGGGGGTGAAAGTAATTGAGGAGGTGCAACTTCCTAGGGTTGTAAGTGAGTTTTCTGATGTATTTCCCTATGAGCTTCCAAGCATGCTGCTAGTTTGAAATGTAGAGTTCTACATTAATTTAATTCCAGGGAAAGCTTCATTGTCAAAGATAGTCTATATGATGTCATCATCAGGGTTGATAGTATTGTACCAGATGATTGAGGATTTAAAGACCAAGGGATTCATTTATCTTAGTGGATCGCCTTAGGGAGTCCCGATGCATCTTATAAAGAAGAAGGACGACACATTACATTTATGTGTTGATTATCATCGGCTAAATACGGTAACCATTAAGAACAAATAATCCTTGGACATAACTGATGAGTTGTTCGATAAGCTTAGTAGGGCTGTTGTGTTGTCTAAGATGGATTTGCTCTGGTAATCATCAAATCGGAGTCTGAGAGCAGGGTATGTCGAAGATTACATTTAGATTTAGATATAGCCATTAGAAGTTCCTTGTGATGCCTTTTGGACTGACTTTATGCCAGCGGTATTCATGGATCTTATGAATGTCATCATCGTGCCCACCTAGACCATTTTATGATAGTATTCATTGATGATATTTTGGTCTATAATTTGGGCGATGCCAAGCATGAGCAGCATCTTTACGTGGTTCTTTAAATTCTTCGGGAGCATCAGCTATATCAGCAAGTGCAATTTTTGGCTAGATCGTATTTCTTTCTTGGGGTATATCATTGCTGGAGATGATGTCGAGTTGGACCCCGAGAAGGTGGAGGCTATCGAGAGTTGGCCAGTATCTATTATAGTTGCAGATATGCATAGTTTTCTTGGATTGGAAGGGTACTACAGCTAGTTTGTAGTAAACTTTGCTAGGATCTCCATACCCATGACATGGCTGATGTGCAAGCATGTGTGATTTGAGTATTCTGATGTTTATAAGGCTTCTTTTGAGAAGCTCAAGGGGAGTTTGATCTCAGCTCCTATTCTGACGCTTCCGACGGGACCAAGTAGGTTCACTGTTTATTGTCATACGTCAGGTAAGGGATTAGGATGTGTCTTTATGCATCATGGCACAGTTATAGTTTATGAATCTCGACATCTTTGAGACCATAAAGCAAACTACATGATGTATGATCTGGAGTTAGCTATAGTTGTGTTTGCACTCAAGATTTAGAGGCATTATCTATATGGGGATCGAATAAATATTTTTACTGATCACAAGAGCTTAATGTATATGTTTGTCTAGAGGTATCTCAATATGCGACATAGGAGATGGGTCTAGTTACTAAAGGACTATGTTGTTAGCCTTCAATAACGTTGTTGTAAATGCTTTGAGCAGGAGAGTAGTGATGGAACTGGGGATTCCCAGGACCCTTACTTTGGTGTGCGTATTGATCGATAGAAAGTTAAACAGATTTAATACGTGTTCTAACCCTTCATAGGAAGAAACTAGGGTTCACGAATTATACCTGCGGTGGAAAGAAAAGTAATTCCTGGCAATCTCGAGCGGACGACCCCAAGATCTTCTGCACGTATTCCTTCCTCGAGTTGGACATCGTGTGGACGACGATCTTCCAACCTTTTCTTCTCCTTGGCAGCCATCTCTTTCTCTCCTTACGTGAATCACGAATTTAGAGAAAGCTTCAGATTTTTGATAAGTGATTTGGCAGCCAGAGAATAGAGGATATATATAGGCTACGGCAGGGACCATGAGAAGAAATTAGGGTTAGGCCTCCTAACAAATCTAGATATCCCGTGTTCAGCCCGAACACACAATCCAGGTCCATTAACAATAACTCGGTCCACTAATGAGCTATTATTGTACTACCTCCCTAATCCCAAATTATGTTTGTGGGCTCCTTTTGTTATATGCTCGTTTGGCTCCTCATGTTAAGATATCGAATGTCCGTCGATCAAATTAAGTTACTGACAACTATATTGATTCGACATCTTTTATCCTTAAGTAGTACCGCTCAAATTTATTTGTTATGTCGGATATAATCCACCTGTAGGATTTACATGACAATCCTTATGAGCTCCTTAAGGGGACATCATCAACCCGATGTATCGGGACACGGATTCTATTTATAATCAACAGCCCATCATACATACAATATTATTACCCAATTCATAGAGGTTGTTGACCCATAATGAATCTTACTCTTTCATGAGTCAAAGTAATGCATATTGCATATACATGTCTGTTATTATATCTGGATTAAGAGCACAAGCATCCATAATAACAGAGGTGTTTGTCCTCTTATGTAGTCAGTACAAAGAGAACAACCTCAAGGGGTCCTGTTCAATACACACGAAGTATATTAGTGTAAACCTATAGTCAAGATAGACTAATACCAGATCATACTATAATCTTTCCAATAGATTGTCTAAGTCCATCTAGGTTGTGAACTATTTATATATTCCATAGGGAACTGATAATATGATCTTCTGTGTGACACCACACACCATATTATCTATAATATAGAATATCAGACATTACATTAACACTTACAACAAATACAATATGTAAACATTTGCCCATATGATTCTCATTCAAAATTTAAGGAAATAAGGTTACTACAAAAGTGACGCTTTTAGTATATAACCCTAACAAGTAGGATCCTACTTCTTATCGGAGAAATATCAGATCTTAGTGGATCTTCAAGAGACAAGCATAGAGGTAGTCCCACTACTTGAAATAGTATTGATGGCAGATTTGTAGGCTCATTTTACTGTTATATAGAGGATAAGAGCAGCACAGTCAGGAGATGCCATACTCCAGTAGCTCAGAGTAGAGTGTGAGGTAGGAACAGAGCAATATTGTGTATTCATGAGGATGCGACCCTCTTATGTAGGAGTCATCTTTGTGTGCTGAATGGAGATATTCGACAAGAGATCATGTCAAAGGCCCACAGTTTTTAGTATTCAATTCATCTTGGAGGGATGAAGATATATCATATTCGTCAGCATTTCTGGTAGAATGACATGAAGAGGGAGATAACATGGTTTGTCGCTCGGTGTTGAGTATATTAGCAGGTCAAGATTGAGCACAAGTGGCCGGCCATGCTTCTTTAGCCTTTACCGATTCCAGAGTAGAAGTGGGAGTATATTATCATGAATAGGCCTTCCTAGATTCTCGGTTGGCAGAGATGCCATTTGGGTGATAGTAGGGATCGACATTGGGCCGGACCGCCCATGCCCATAAAGTACGAGCTCGGGAAGGGCATGGGTCGGTCTTTTTTGGCCCTAGAGAAATTTTGGGCCAGGCCAGATCGGACTTAATTATTATCTATGAAGCCCAAGCCCGCCCACAATGGTCGGACTTTTCGGGCCAAGTCGGGTCAGACTAGGCTAGCCCTATATAAAGACCAAATGGGCCTTCTTGGGCCTAATCGTTAATAGTCTTTGAAAGATTATTTCAACACTATATTCTCAAAATTTTATACTAAATTATTGTCTTTGTTTAGACCCAAAAAGCATGATATGCACATAGATAAGAAAATGCCAACAAACAGCATGAAGTGAAGAGATTCCTAACTGTTTGTGACTAGATAAATATAATATTTGAACTGGATTTGAACTAATGATGGCCAAACAGGTTCTGTACCTCAATGGAACTCGAATTAAAAACATTCGACATTTACCTCATTTTGTCGATTGTAAGTAATGCCCGCTCATTTACTGTTGTTAAGCATTATGCTTGACACCTCCAAGTAGGAGTTGGCAGGATTAACTATTCTGTTGCGATTCTCATGTAGCTTGCAAGGACAATTACTGGGTATTTGAACTGGATTTGAACTAGATTTGAACTAATGACATCCAAACAGGTTCTGAACTGGATTTAAAATATTGTAGGCTGTTGTAGTTAGCTTAATAATCCAGACTTTAGACTTAATAATCTATGAAGCATGAAGTGAATAGACTCCAGACTTTAGAGTGTCTATGTGACTTTGTTCCATAATCCAAAATGTTAGAGGTACCGTACAAAAAAAGGATCATTTGGCCCTCCGACTACAGACTCCAAAGAGAAAGACAATCCGACTCTAGACTATGGTGGGCTTTTAGGGCCGAGCTCGGGCGGGCCTCGGGCCGGGCCCGAGTGGACGGATGCTTAGCCCAAGCCCTGCCCTATACTAATATAGACCAGGCCGGGCTACCTTAATGGTCGGGCTATATCGGGCTTTGGCCCATCGGGCCGGGCGAGCTTTTCGGACACCATGGGCCTCGAGCCCAATGATGATCCCTAGGTGATAGTGGACCGACTCACGACAGTTATGCACTTCTTGTCTTTCAAAGTTGTCAGATTATATAGCAGTTGGATGAGCTATACCTGAGGCAGGAGTCAGACTGCATGGGATTCCAGTTAGCATCATATCCGACAAGGGTTCCAGTTTTAACTTAAATTTTTGGTAGATCCTTCGACAAAATTTGGCCACCCGCTTGAGGTTTAGTTCAGGTAACCATCCGCAAACTAATGGCTACTCAGAGCATATGATTCAGACTCTTAAGGATATGCTTCGATCGTGCACTCTTAAGTTTGATGGATCTTGGGAGGATAATTTGCATTTAATAGGGTTCTCCTACAATAACAACTTTTATGTTAGCGTTAAGATGACACCTTTCGATACATTATATAGCATGAAATATAGATTACCAATAGCATAGGATGATATTGGTGGGAGATAGATGTTTGGTCCTGAGATGATAGATAAGACAGTTGAGGTAGTCCTACAGATTAAAGATCATCTTAGAGTAGCTCAGGATCACCTATTTTATTGGGCACATCACCATATGCGTTTTCTTAAGTTCTATGTCGGTGACCACTTATTCCTTCAGATTTAACCTACCCGCTGAGTTATCATATTTGGGATACGAAAAAAAAGATTAGTTTGAGGTATATTAGTACGTTTGATATTCTTCAGCGAGTTGGAGATGTTTCCTATAGACTTTCTCTTCCGTTATTGATTTGTGAGCTACATGATATATTTTACGTATCTCAGTTGTGTTGGTATGTTCTGAATTAGTGCCATATCCTAGATCATTTTGAGGTGGTCATTGATATGACCTATCTAGGGCCCGGTTGAGTTGACTTGGAAGTACGATGTTGACAAATGATCTCGTTACCCATATTTGTTCGACTCATGTAGTATACTATTTTGTATACTCCGTATCCTATCACTATTTTGTGTATATAGATTCCTGTGTTTGTTGTAGCTTAGAATTATTTTCAGTTTTCTCTATGAATATCCTGTTATATTTCCAGCATGCATGAGTTTTCGATTTGATTCCTGATATCATAATTTTCTGGAATTTTTAGCCTGATGAGTGCCTTATTGAAATTATGAGGATTAAATTTTTCTGAGGGGGAGAATTGTAAGACTTTTCTCACTGTATCGATGTTCGCATACGAATAAGTATACTTGTATCATATATTATATTTTCATATTTTTTGTGACTTTGGTATCTTGCCATGATGTCATTTGTTGGATTTATGTATTGATAATTTTCCTTGTCTTAGAGATTTCCCTGGTTTCTTGTGTCTCGAGTATCATTCGAGTGTTTTCATGTGATACCCTTGTTCTCGAGTAAAATAACTAATGACTAATAAAACACAATAATTTTGGTGTTTGTAATGACTATATATATTACCAAACTGCCAGAGACTTGTAGAATATCAATTGGCTTTGCCATAGACTCGTGCAAGGACCCGACATAGAACGAAACTCTTTTTTTTAATGAAATGGAGGAACTTGATATGACATTCATACCGATATACCGCAGGTATATTAGCCGACTGCCAATGTTTTGTTCATTTGTTAAAGATCAAGTCTTTCTTCGTCCATTACTTTCTTGGTTTTGTTTGGACGGTTGTGATTAAAAGGGGAGTCGTGGATTTACAACTTGGCAAATCCAACGACCACGATTAAATTCTCCTCTCTCTATATAAACTTCTTTAATTTCTCTCATCTTTTTTTCCATTTCTCTTCTTTCTATTCATTTCCTCCCTATTCCTTTAGCTTAGAGCTTAGATCTTGGAGCTTGGTTTTTATACCTAAGAGTGTAATTTCTGAATCTCTTTGGTGGTAGTGTAGAAGAGTCGGCTTGGCGCTTGACCTAGACAAGTACATCTTACCATCTCTTGATCAAATTGGGTTCTCATTGTATCGTAATGTTTTTATGGTTATTGTTGCATGATTTTGTTCACTACATGATTATAGACTTATTTACTCCATGGATTTATGTTTCATGAGGATTTTAGGCGAGGTTTTGGCTTGTATTGCCATTTCTAGATCGTACCGTAAGAGATAGTGTTAATTATCTTGGTATTAGTTGTAATACTATTGTTTTTTCTTGGGGATCTATGTCCTACATGCTATATGGGGCTTATCTTTTGTATTATGTTCTGTTGATTCGAGTTTAGGTGAAATTGTGGCTTGTTTTCGGCTATGAAAATCTCCGATTCTCGATCTTCACTGTGCATTTTTTATTGTCGTTTCCCACTGATCTGGGCTTGTTGTGTTTTCCCGATACATGCAATATACCGCATGTATACCACTTTGAAACCCAAATTTGTATTATTTAGATTTATTTGATTTTGTTGATTCGTTTATGGTTCGTACTTGAATACCTATTGCTCATGCATAATTTCTCATGATTGTCGATTGCTCGAAGTTCTTGAGGTAGTACCCAAGACTGATGTAATAGGGTATCCCTACTACACATTGATTGTATGTCTTGTACTAGAGTACATTATTTTGATTATATAGTTCTGTATGTTATGTCCTGCACAATCAGATGGAAGATCAATGGTCGAACGGTAGCATGATTATATACATCGAAAAATATTTTTTTGATAGTATAAAAATGATGATATTATGCAATGTTCCAAAATATGAAAAGTACAATTAATATAATACCAAACTGATATTTTTGTTATATTTTTAAATTTTTTAGTAGTTGTATTGAAGTCCGTACACAGTCATAATCCTGGATTCGCCTTGGTTGGGCCGAGGGAGATTTGGGGCTTTGTGGCCTACTTGCTTGGGCCTTATTTATTTCTAATGTTCATTAGTCTTGACTCATTTTTAACTTGATGGACGAGTAGAAGTAGAACCATGAGACTTTTCCCCTTTCCAAACCCTTCACTACAACAAAAAAGTGTTTTAACGACACTCAAAAAGTGTCGTTAATGAATTTCCATGACACTTTTTAGTGCTGTTTAGGGGGGTGTCATAGAAAGTTTTTGACTTTCAATGACACTCGATAAGTGTCATATACTACCTTTATGATGACATTTTCTGAATATGTAATGCTTATTCCACGGCACTTTACCAGTGTCATCTTAACATGATTTAATGACAACTGATAAGTGTCGTCAAAATTACGACACTTTACAGATGTCATCTAAAAGCATTAAATGATAATTAATAAATGTCATGGATATTTTTTACGACACTTTTATGTGTCAAATAAACATGCAAATAATAGAACACATTTTAAATGCCTTAAAAGCATCATCAAAATATAATTATATATATATATATATATATATATATATATATATATATATATATATATATATATATATATATATTTTTCATATATATATATATATATATATATATATATATATATATATATATATATATATATATATATATATATATATATATATATAAGTAAAATTAACGAAAACTAATTTCACAAATAAAAAAACTTTTAATGTGCCAACAATAATATATTAAAAATATTTCTAACCTATACAAAGTGTACTACTCAGTAGAGTCCAACTATTCCCAGTTTTTAGCTCTAAATACCAATTGAGCAACAACTACTACTTTCAACAAGTCAAATAAATGTACAAAAAGCCAATACAATTCTTTCAGGAGACGATAAAGCCATCAGGAGACAATAAAGTCATCCTGCATAACATGACCTATCACAATTTTAAGCATGTAATTCCTCTCCTTGGCCTAACTTAAAGTTATAGCGATCCATGGCACCACTTGTTCTTGAGCCAGCCACATCTTTGGTAGATATTATGTTTGAAATTTCTTCTTAATTCTCTTTTATGACCTACAATTCCAAAGAATTGATATTTTCAGATTCTTGATTTCGGTTGTACCTGGAATAAGGACAATAAATGACTCACAACAAATTTAGTATTGTGAAATAAGTATAGGTACTTAAAATTAACAGAAAATAGGACAGTTGATCTCACCAACCCAAGCCCTCAACTAGCCCTTCTCCTTTGATAGCTGAAGCTTTGAAGATGGACCATTGCCGGCTTTGTCTTGTGGAGTTCCAAGGCCTCTGTTGTTGCTGCATCATCAAGTGCACCTAGAGATCCTGTAAAAAAGGATGCAGATAACTGTTGGACTAAACTGGACGATGGTTTGTTCATCTTTCTTTTTGTAGTAATTGATAACAATAAAAAGATTGGATTTGCTTTTGTAAGCATCTAGCTTAAGAAATAATGCGACACCTGCCTTCAACTTTTTAATATCTAAAATATTAAAAAAACTGCCATTGTAATAATGTGCCATCATAGATAATGAGAAAATCTAAAATATTAAAAAAGGAACCTGCCTCTAACTTTTTTTTATATCTAAAATATTAACTCTTCATGAAGTTTCATGACACATAAGCTCTTCACCATATGAGGAGGTTTTAGTTTAACCAATAATGCACTTTCAAAGTTTGAACAACAGTACGAGACACCAAGGATGGCATTGTGAGATGGTTGAGAACATAGAATGTCCCTTTGAGAAAGGGTAGTCTGAAGTTTGAAACTTGGAGAGCCACAAAAAAGAAGTCTCTAGGTGCATAATTTCAGTGTTATATAGTTAATCTTTGCCTATGCTCTCAATTTTTTACTTCAGAAGTTCTTCCAGTCTCAGAGCAAGGTCCGGGTAATGACGATCATCTCTGGGATAGCCGTCGCCATCTACATCGTTCTCAATTGGGTTTCCGTTACTAGGCTCGGTCACGGTCTGGCTGGAGAAGCAGTAGTTGTGGATTTTTCATAGTGGTTCATAGTTCTGGCTCAGATGGCATATATGATATCAGGTATCCCAGAAACGTGGACATGGTTTTCTTTGAGGGAGTGCCACCACTTGATATAGTAGTGATGGCAGATTTGTAGGCTCAGTTTACTGTTATATAGAGGATAAGAGCAGCACAGTTAGGAGATGACATACTCCAGTAGCTCAGAGTAGAGTGTGAGGTAGGAACAGAGCAATATTGCGTATTCATGAGGATACGACCCTCCTATATGGGAGTCATCTTTGTGTGCCGAGTGGAGATATTTGTTGGAGTGGGTGGGGTTCCCAACCTATGTGGAGAAGATCCCGGAGTGCGACGAGCGCCGTCCGATGTCGGAGAAGCTCGGGAGTAGCTGTTACTGCTGCTGCTGCCCCAAAGGGGGTTCTGGACCAAGTCTGCCGAGTTCGGGCCGAACTCGGTCCCAGGCCGAGTTCTGGCCGAACTCGGTCTGGCCGTTCCAGGGTTTGGCCATCCAGTGCTGGTTGCCCCACACAGAGTTCTGGCCGAACTCTGTGTGTCGGGGGGCTGAAGCGGATTTCAAGATGAGTTTTCATCATTGGATCTAATCCAACGGTCCAGGTTGGTTGCGGGATTAGGGAGATATATTGAGTTTTCTCAACCCTAACTCATAATTGCATTGGACAACACAAGTTTGAGAGAGAAGGAGGCAAGAGTGCCATTACAACTTCGGAGAAGAAGACGGAGGATTGAAGGTCGCTGTTCGAAGGAGATCGTGTTCGGGTAATCTCTACTCGTCGTTCTCGCTCTTCGTAGCCTTGTAATCATTGTTCTTATCTCTGAGTGTTGTGGGGATCCGATTTGGATCGGGAGGAGTTTGTAGAGGGTGTAATTCTTCTATTCCATTAGTGGAGGCTTCTCAGGGTTGGACTCCGATCGTCCCGTGGTTTTTCCCGCAAGGGTTTCCACGTCAAAAATTCTCTGTGTCTGCGTGATTGTTTTTTGTGTGCTTGTTTTTGGGTTCGTGCGTTGTTTGCTCGGTCCTCTCGCAGGTACTCACCGGTTTGGGGAAAGGTTTCCGCGCTTCTTTCCCAACAGAGTGGTATCAGAGCTTTGGGTTCAAAGGGTGTCAGGAGTTGACAGAGGAACCAGAGAGGAGAGATGGACGCGAAGCCGGTGCGCATGGTGAACCTTAATGGCACAAACTATCATTATTAGCGGAGCAAGATGAAGGATTTGCTATTTGTCAAGAAGCTGCATCTACCTGTGTTTGCATCCGAGAGGCCCAGTGATAAATCCGAGGAGGACTGGAAGTTCGAGCACATACAGGTGTGTGGGTACATACGGCAGTTTGTTGATGAGAACGTGTACAACCACGTTGCCAATATTGAGCACGCGAAGACGTTGTGGGATAAGCTGGAATCCTTGTATGCGAAGAAGACCGGGGTAAACAAGTTGTTCCTGATCCGAACGATGATGGGTCTGCGGTACAAGGATGGGGCGTCTATTACGGATCACTTGAGTGAGTTCCAGGGCGTGGTTGACCAGCTATCTTCTATGGGAGTCAAGTTCGACGACGAAGTTCAGGGACTGTGGCTGCTGTGTACATTGCCAGACTCGTGGGAGACCGTACGAGTATCTATGATCGCTTCTGCTCCAGAGGGCGTGGTCAGTCTGGAGTTTGCCAAGAGCGGGGTGTTGAATGAAGAGATGCGGAGACGTTCTCAGGGTATTTCATCCACATCCCACCACTCAGAGGCACTTGTTTCAAAGAGCCGCGGAAGGGGCAAAAGCAGGGGTCCAGGTGGTGGCAGAGACAAGAGCAGGGGGAAGTCCAAGGGTCGGTACGAGGACTCAGAGTGTTACCATTGCGGTAAGAAGGGCCATATCAAGCGGAACTGTTTCGCTTGGAAGAAGGAGAAGAAGGACGACAAGGGAAAGCAAGAAGAGAACACTACAGCGGCGGCCTCGGTACATGGAGGCGATGTGATCGTCGTAGGTGATGAGGTCATTACTAACCTCGCCTGCGATGACAATTCTTGGCTGGTGGACTCAGGGGCTTCAGCACATGTATCTCACAATAGGGCACTGTTTGCCACTTACACGACAGGCGACTGTGGCGTGTTGAAGATGGGCAACGGAGATGTGTCGAAGGCGGTTGCCGTTGGAGATGTGCATTTGAGAACGAAGACGGGTGCGGTTCTTGTTCTCAAGGATGTTCGTCATGTCCCTGATATCCGTTTCAACCTGGTGTCGGTTGGAAGGTTGGATGACGAGGGATTCTTCAGTCTCTTCGGGAATAGTCAGTGGAAGCTTTCTAGAGGTTCGATGGTGATTGCCAGAGGAAGCAAGAAGTCCGGTCTCTACTATATGGAGGGGAGCGCAGAGGGGGCACAGGAGGTGAACGCAGTCAGTGACGCGTCTACCGAGTTGTGGCACAGGCGGCTCGGCCATATCAACGAGAAGGGGATGAGCTACTTGGTGAACAGGAAAGTGATTCCGGGGCTCAAGTCTACAAAGTTGGAGAAATGCACGCACTGTTTGGCTGGGAAGCAAAATAGAGTGTCTTTCCAGAGTCACCCAAGTTCGAGGAAGCCGGCGTTGCTCGAGTTGATTCACTCGGATGTCTGCGGTCCTATGAAGGTAAAATCTCTTGGTGGTGCTTCTTACTTTGTGACTTTTATTGATGACTGTTCCAGGAAGGTTTGGGTCTATGCCTTAAAGACCAAGGATCAGGTGCTGCCTACTTTCAAGGAGTTTCAGGCCTCCGTTGAAAGGGAGACGGGCAAGAAGTTATTGTGTGTTCGGTCCGACAATGGCGGCGAATACATCGGTCCCTTTGATGCGTATTGCAGAGAGCAAGGGATACGACACCAGAAGACTCCGCCAAAGACACCTCAGCTCAATGGTGTAGCGGAGCGCATGAACAAGACACTGATGGAGAGGGTGCGGTGTTTGCTGTCAGAAGCAAACTTGCCGGGCAGTTATTGGGGTGAGGCTCTTCTCACAGCTGCTTATATTATTAATTTGTCTCCTAGTGCTCCTTTGCAGGGTGATGTGCCTGACAAAGTATGGTACGGCAAGGAGCCGTCATACAGTCACCTGCGGGCGTTTGGTTGTAAGGCCTTCGTGCATGTACCGAAGGACGAGAGGACCAAACTTGAGCCGAAGACGAGGCGATACGTCTTTGTCGGCTACGGTCGGGATGAGTTTGGCTATAGACTCTACGACCCAGTGGAAGGAAAGCTCTACAGAAGCAGGGACGTGGTGTTCGTCGAGGATCAGACCATGACCAACACTCAGGATTCCGAGACGCCTTCTGAGGCTGAGGAATTGCCTGAGTTAGAGTCATTTCGCTTCGAGCAGTTTCCAGAGGACATCGCAGAGGATCCAGTTATGGGGGAGCCGGTACATGGAGTTGCTCCCAACCTTGATCATCAGCCTGCTGATGGTGGTCAGGGTGTCCCTCAGGAGGATGAGCATGCCGGAGAGGTAGTTCCTTAAGGGGAGGAGGCTGTCGGTATACAGCCAGCACCAGTGGCTCCACTGAGAAGGAGCAACAGGGATCGTCGACCATCTACGAGATACTCGCCGGATGAGTATGTGCTATTGACTGACGGGGGAGAGCCCGAAAGTTTCGCAGAGGCTATGGAAGACGAACACAGGCAGGAGTGGATGGTGGCTATGCAGGAGGAGATGAGTTCCTTGCACACCAATTCTACTTATGATCTGGTGCGGTTGCCAAAGGGCAAGAAGGCTTTGAAAAATCGATGGGTGTTCAGAGTGAAGCAGACGGATGATGCTACTCGCCCTCGATACAAAGCGAGGCTGGTAGTCAAGGGCTACGGTCAGCGGAAAGGCGTGGATTATGATGAAATCTTTTCGCCTGTCGTCAAGCATTCGTCTATTCGGGTGGTGCTAGCATTAGCAGCCAGTTTTGACTTGGAGGTCGAGCAGATGGACGTGAAGACGGCGTTCCTCCACGGTGATCTTGAGGAGGAGTTGTACATGGAGCAGCCGGAGGGATTCTGTGAGAAGGGCAAGTCACATTTGGTCTGCCGGTTGAGAAAGAGCTTGTATGGTCTGAAGCAGGCTCCGAGGCAGTGGTACAGAAAGTTCGAGTCGTTTATGGGGGAGCATGGTTATGCACGGACGACGTCGGACCATTGTGCATTTGTGAGGTATTTTGCCGATGATGATTTTATCATCTTATTGCTCTATGTTGATGATATGCTATTAGTGGGTCGGAATGCCACTAGGATAGCGGAGTTGAAGCGCCAACTGGACGCGGCCTTCTCTATGAAGGATTTGGGCGCAGCGAAGACTATTCTTGGGATGAAGATCAGCCGAGAGAGAGAGTCCAAGCTGCTACACTTGTCCCAAAAGAAGTACATTCACCGGGTACTTCAGCGTTTCGGAATGGACGGGTCGAAGAAAGTGAGTTCCCCCCTCGCGGCTCACTTTAAGCTCACTGAGGAACAGTGTCCATCTACCGAGGACGAAAAGGAAGATATGGAACGGGTTCCATATGCCTCAGCTGTGGGAAGCCTTATGTATGCTATGGTGTGTACGAGGCCAGATATTGCTCATGCAGTTGGTACGGTTAGCAGGTATCTTTCGAATCCTGGAAGGGTACACTGGAGTGCGGTCAAGTGGATTCTACGATATCTTCAGGGCACTGCTGGTTGGAGACTTTCCTTTGGTGGTGACGAGCCGAAGCTGGTTGGGTATACCGACGCTGATATGGCTGGAGATGTAGACACGAGGAGATCGACTTCAGGCTACGTGATGATGTTTGCGGGAGGAGCAGTGTCGTGGCAGTCGCGGTTGCAGAAGTGTGTTGCCTTGTCGACGACGGAGACGGAATATATTGCGGCGACGGAGGCTTGCAAGGAGCTGTTGTGGATGAAGAAGCTGTTGCGGGAAATGGGACTGAAGCAAGAGCAGTATACTTTGCTTTGCGACAGTCAGAGTGCTATCCATCTTGTGAAGAATCAGACGTTTCATAGCCGGTCCAAGCACATCGAGACTCGGTATCATTGGATACGGGATGTGGTTGAAAAGAAGGACACGGAGCTTGAGAAGGTGCATACAGATGACAACGGAGCTGATATGTTCACGAAGATTCTACCAAAGGGGAAGTTTGAGTACTGCAGGCAGATCATCGGGATGACGACGTCTTCCCCATAGTTGTGAAGGGGGAGATTTGTTGGAGTGGGTGGGGTTCCCAACCTATGTGGAGAAGATCCCGGAGTGCGACGAGCGCCGTCCGATGTCGGAGAAGCTCGGGAGTAGCTGTTACTACTGCTGCTGCCCCAAAGGGGGTTCTGGACCAAGTCTGCCGAGTTCGGGCCGAACTCGGTCCCAGGCCGAGTTCTGGCCGAACTCGGTCTGGCCGTTCCAGGGTTTGGCCATCCAGTGCTGGTTGCCCCACACAGAGTTCTGGCCGAACTCTGTGTGTCGGGGGGCTGAAGCGGATTTCAGGATGAGTTTTCATCATTGGATCTAATCCAACGGTCCAGGTTGGTTGCGGGATTAGGGAGATATATTGAGTTTTCTCAACCCTAACTCATAATTGCATTGGACAACACAAGTTTGAGAGAGAAGGAGGCAAGAGTGCCATTACAACTTCGGAGAAGAAGACGGAGGATTGAAGGTCGCTGTTCGAAGGAGATCGTGTTCGGGTAATCTCTACTCGTCGTTCTCGCTCTTCGTAGCCTTGTAATCATTGTTCTTATCTCTGAGTGTTGTGGGGATCCGATTTGGATCGGGAGGAGTTTGTAGAGGGTGTAATTCTTCTATTCCATTAGTGGAGGCTTCTCAGGGTTGGACTCCGATCGTCCCGTGGTTTTTCCCGCAAGGGTTTCTACGTCAAAAATTCTCTGTGTCTGCGTGATTGTTTTTTGTGTGCTTGTTTTTGGGTTCGTGCGTTGTTTGCTCGGTCCTCTCGCAGGTACTCTCCGGTTTGGGGAAAGGTTTCCGTGCTTCTTTCCCATCAATATTCAGCAAGAGATCATGTCAAAGGCCCACAATTTTAGGTATTCAGTTCATCTCGAAGGGATGAAGATATATCATATTCATCAGCATTTCTGATGGAATGAGATGAAAAGGGAGATAACATGGTTTGTCACTCGGTGTTGAGTGTATTAGCATGTCAAGATTGAGCATCAGTGGCCGTCCATGCTTCTTCAGCCTTTACCGATTCCAGAGAAGAAGTGGGAGTATATTACCATGAATAGGCTTTCCTAAATTCTCGGTTGGCAGAGATGCCATTTAGGTGATAGTAGGGATCGGCATTGGGCCGGGCCGGGCCATGCATGCCCATAAAGTACGGGCTCGGGTCGGGCATAGGCTGATCTTTTTTGGCCCTAGATAAATTTTGGGCCGGGTCGGACTTAATTATTATCTATGAAGCCCAAGCCCGCCCACAATGGTCGGGCTTTTCGGGCCAAGTCGGGTTAGACCGAGCTAGCCCTATATAAAAGCCCAAATGGGCCTTCTCGGGCCTAATCGTTAATAATCTTTGAAAGATTATTTCAGTACTATATTCTTAAAATTTTATACTAAATTATTGCCTTTGTTTAGACCGAAAAGCATGATATGCACATAGATAAGAAAATGCCAACAAATAGCATGAAGTGAATAGACTCCTGACTGTTTATGACTAGATAAATATAATATTTGAACTGAATTTGAACTAATGATGGCCAAACAGGTTATGAAGCTCAATGGAACTCGAATTAAAAACATTCGACATTTAGCTCATCTTGTCGATTGTAAGTAATGCCCGCTCATTTACTGTTGTTAAGCATTATGCTTGACACCCCAGGTAGGAGTTGGCAGGATTAACTGTTCTGTTGTGATTCTCGTGTAGCTTGCAAGGTCAATTACATGGTATTTGAACTAGATCTGAACTGGATTTGAACTAATGACGACCAAATAGGTTCTGAACTGGATTTAAAATATTATAGGCTATTGTAGTTAGCTTAATGATCCAGAATCTAGACTTAATAATCTATGAAGCACGAAGTGAATAGACCCCAGACTCTAGAGTGTCTATGTGACTTTGTTCCATAATCCAAAATGTTAGAGGTACCGTACAAAAAAAGGATCATTTGGCCCTCCGAACTCCAAAGAGAGAAAGACAATCCGATTCTAGACTATGGCGGGCTTTTAGGGCCGGGCTTAGATGGACTTTTAGGGCCAGGCTTGGCGGGCTTGTATCGGACGGGCCTCAGGCCGGGCTCGGGCGGACGGATGCTTAGCCCAAAGCCCTGCCCTATACTAATATGGACTAGGCTGGGCTACCCTAATGGTCGGGCTATATCAGGCTTTGGCCCATCGGGCCGGACAGGCTTTTCGGACGCCCATGGGCCTCGGGCCCAATGATGATCCCTAGGTGATAGTGAACCGACTCACGACGGTTGCTCACTTCTTTTCTTTCAAAGTTGTTAGACTATATAGCAGTTGGATGAGCTATACCTGAGGTAGGTAGTCAGACTGCATGGGATTCCAGTTAGCATCATATTCGACAGGGGTTCCAGTTGTCCTTATATTTTTGGTAGATCCTTCGACAAAATTTGGCCACCCGCTTGAGGTTTAGTTCAAGTAACCATCCGCAAACTAATGGCTACTTAGAGCATATGATTCAGACTCTTAAGGATATGCTTCGATCGTGCACTCTTAAGTTTGATGGATCTTGGAAGGATAATTTACATTTAATAGGGTTCTCCTACAATAACAACTTTTAGGTTAGCATTCAAATGACACCTTTTGATGCATTATATAGCATGAAATATAGATTACCATTAGCATAGGATGATATTGGTGGGAGATAGAGTTTTGGTCCTGAGATGATAGACAATACTGTTGAGGTAGTCCTACAGATTAAAGACCATCTTAGAGTATCCCAGGATCACTTGTTTTATTAGGCATATCAGCATATACGTCTTCTTAAGTTCTACGTCGGTGACCACTTATTCCTTCAGATTTAACCTACCCGCTGAGTTATCAGATTTGGGATACGAAGAAAGATTAGTTTGTGGTATATTAGTACGTTTGATATTCTTCAGCGAGTTAGAGATGTTTCCTATAGACTTTCTCTCCCATTGTTGATTTGGGAGCTACATGATATATTTTACGTATCTCAGTTGTGTTGGTATGTTCTGAATCCGAGCCATGTCCTATATCATTTTGAGGTGGTCATTGATATGACCTATCTAGGGCCAGCACTTACCGGGTGAGTCAACTTGGAAGTTCAATGTTGACAAACGATCTCGTTACCCATATTTGTTCGACTCAGGTAGTATACTATTTTGTACACTCCGTATCATTATTTTGTGTATATAGATTCTTATGTTTGTTGTAGCTTAGAATTATTTTCAGTTTTCTCTATGAATATCCTGTTATATTTCTAGCATGCATGAGTTTTCGATTTAATTCCTGATATCATAATTTTCTGGAATTTCTAGCCTGATGAGTGCCTTATTGAAATTATGAGGATTAAATTTTTCTGAGGGGGAGAATTGTGAGACTTTTCTCACTGTATCGATGTTCGCATACGAATAAGTATGCTTGTATCATATATTTTATTTTTATAGTTTTTGTGACTTTGGTATCTTGCCATGATGTCATTTGTTGGATTTATGTATTGATAATTTTTCTTGTCTTGGAGATTTCCCTGGTTTCTTGTGTCTCGAGTATCATTCGAGTGTTTTCATGTGATACCCTTGTTCTCAAGTAAAATAACTAATGACTAATGCAACACAATAATTTTTGGCGTTTGTAATGACCATATATATTACCAAACTGCGAGTGACTTGTAGAATATTAATTGGCTTTGCCATAGACTAGTACAAGGACTCGGCATAGAACGAAACCCTTTTTTTTTATGAAATGGAGGAACTTGATATGACATTCATACCGATATACCGCAGGTATATTAGCCGACTGCCAATGTTTTGTTCATTTGTTAAAGATCAAGTCTTTCTTTGTCCATTACTTTCTTGGTTTTGTTTGGACGGTTGTGATTAAAAGGGGGAGTCGTGGATTTACCACTTGGCAGATCCAACGACCACGATTAAATTCTTCTCTCTATATAAACCTCTTTAATTTCTCTTTTCTTCTTTTTTTCCACTTCTCTTCTTTCTATTCATTTCCTCCCTATTTCTTTAGCTTAGAGCTTAGATCTTGGAGCTTGGTTTTTATACCTAAGAGTGTGATTTCTGAATCTCTTTGGTGGTAGTGTAGAAGAGTCGGCTTGGCGCTTGACCTAGACAAGTACATATTACCATCTCTTGAACAAATTGGGTTCTCATTGTATCTTAATGTTTTTACGGTTATTGTTGCATGATTTTGTTCACTACATGATTATAGACTTGTTTACTCCATGGATTTATGTTTCATGAGGATTTTAGGCGAGGTTTTGGCTTGTATTGCCATTTCTAGATCGTACCGTAAGAGACAGTGTTAATTATCTTGGTATTAGTTGTAATAATATTGTTTTTTCTTGGGGATCTTTGTCCTACATGCTATATGGGGCTTATCTTTTGTATTATGTTCTGTTGATTCGAGTTTAGGTGAAATTGTGGCTTGTTTTCGGCTCTGAAAATCTTCGATTCTCGATCTTCACTGTGCATTTTTTATTGTCATTTCCCACTGATCCGGGCTTGTTGTGTTTTCCCGATACACGCAATATACCGCATGTATACCACTTTGATACCCAAATTTGTATTATCTAGATTTATTTGATTTTGTTGATTCGTTTATGGTTCGTACTTGAATACCTATTGTTCATGCATAATTTCTCATGATTGTCGATTGCTCGAAGTTCTTGAGGCAGTACCCAAGACTGGTGTAATAGGGTATCCCTACTACACATTGATTGTCTGTCATGTACTAGAGCACATTATTTTGATTATATAGTTTTGTATGTTATGTCCTGCTCATATATTGATCCTGTATTGATTTTCTGTTGTGGTTCATCATAGCACACACTCTCGACTTGATTGTAGCAACATGGTTTTCTATCCTGACTTGTCATGATATTGGTCTTGTCCTGGTTCCTGTTGTGGTTCTTCATTGCACAATCCTAACTTGCTTGTAGCAACTTGGTTGCTTTTCTGTCTTGTGTCATTGCTTGTGATTGTTGAATCAATTATCTTTACTGCATTTTCTCAAGGAGGGTATCATGTATAGGGTAAATTTCCAAATGCCATAGCCGGGGGTTCTAATAAAATACTCAATAATTCTAGATTGATCACATATATTCATGCCACCTATGGATTTGGAGTTATTCATCGTGAGGATCACACTACTAGCACACTATCAAATGAAGCATATCCTTGTTATAACTCTCGATTAATCTTTTCCTTCTTTTTCACCGGATTTGTATTCCTTTCGACTTAGTCATCTTGAAAGTCCAAATTTCTCTACATTGTCCTAAGTTTTAATTTAATCTTTGTATCAGAATTTATAAAATTCTTGGACATTGTCCAAATCTATACTCCTCCGATTAATGCCACTACAACTTAAAATTCATCCCTCATTATATAAATCATCCTTCACATATCTTTCAATTGTACCTTCAGATATCACTCTTCTTAAATTTGGTAATCTTACAAAATCTCTAGATTTTCTTATAACTCAAAATTTTTTTTCTACCAGTTCTCAATCATTCTCTACCAATACTTATATAATTTAGCATCATCATTTCATGCAATCATAATATCCTTTTAATGTATCTTTAATTCCTAAATTTAGTACTATGCCTTAATTCAAAATGAAACATCTCAAGAATCAGTAAATTAAAAATATTAAGGTTCCCAAAATCCAGTCGTCCTCGAATATCCTCATCAGCTAAAAAAATACAACTATGAAATATTACAGTTTCATGCACATTCCAATTCTCGAAATCCTTCTTCGTTCCTCCTAAAACAATACATACACAAAATAATTCTCCAAGTGTAATCATTTCCAAATTGATAATACCGGCCTCTTGATTTCATTTCAAATCTTAGTCATATATTTATCCCAAATTTTTATCTAATGTCCAACATTTTATATTCCTACCAAGATACCACTCGATAACAAATTCGTCTTCCACAAGATAGATAATTACGATACTTCCTCGACTTTTTCTCAAGGTACAGAGATATGAGAATTTCAAAATTTTTAAAGTGTAGATGACAGATGTAGATACGGGATAGTTGATCGATGTAAGTAGGACAAGGTTAATTAAGACAAGGAAATAATGGTAAGATGAGAAAATCATCATACGACAAGAAAAAAATGATAAGACAAGAATTAATGGTAGGAATTGTTCTTGCTCATTTGGTCAAAAGAAGTGAATCAATTTAAGATATGATCTGATAACCATACACGTCTATTCGAAATCATGTTGCCAAAATTTTTGTCATGCCAGTAAGCATAGCTGCAATAACGATAGAGTCCATAAATAAGGTATACACCCTATAATCATGTTATCTAGATTCCTTACCATGCCAACCAGTATGGCTGCAAAAAAAATCTAAATTCCATAACTAGGATAGTATACCCAAAATCAGGCTCCATGTCCTCGTCATGCTAGCTTGTATGACTGCGATAAATTCTAAACTCCATAAATAAAGTAGACATTTACCCTTCTCATCGTACCCATCAAATATGTTATCAGAATATATCTTAACTCAATTCATAAAAACTTATCTAGAAACAAAATCAAAGTCAACAACGAACATCAAGATTCAAAATTTTCATCAACGAATCAAGGATAAGTAAATGGAAACAAGCAAAAATAGATTCTGAGGTAGGGTTTAGAGGAAGGTTCTCGAGGATGTCCCAAAGGTACTATCAAGTCAAGATTCCTGGAATATAATCTAAATCAAATCTTAACCTTTATATAAGATTGACTAATCATATTCTCTTTTGAACGTAGATGATATATAAGTTCAACTTCTACATTCTAGTTCCCTCTGGGGTCCATAAACACATCCTAATGCAAGAATAGGGTTCGATAATGGACATATATTTCAAAATCAGGACGAATGGAAGCAAGTGGGAATAGACTCGAAAAACTTTTTGAAATAAGACTCCCAGGGGTCATCCCTGGAATCTATCAAGAGTTCCTAATATGTGACTGAGTACCAAAATTCTAAAATATTCCATGACTCAATCTTAATCCCAGGGCAGGCTCACAGTAGTATAGATAAGCTCAAGCACTACCACGACTTCGCATTATTAGCAAAGATTGACCTGCATGGGCCACCACTAAAAATGTGTCACGACCCGCACCCAGATATACGGGTACGAATACGTAGGTTACGCCCAGCCTACGTCGCAGTATCGACGGTAGAGCACTGTCAAGTATCCGATACTAACTATAAAATCTAAAATATCAATAACTATAAAGGTACTCATATCACATCACAAAAGCTAAGGAAGATAAGAAAAGAAAGATGACAATATTACTAGAACAACTAAAATCTACAAAGAATCATATGAGACAAGAATAAAACGAAAGAAAAATAATAACAAAATTAAAATAACTATCAGGCCTAGCACTCTTGGGAGACAACTCACGATGAAAGAATATCGAGATCCACTTTGAGATATTAGAGCATTATGTGATCGGCTTGGGTCAAGATCAGGCTCTTCCATTTGACCGACTATGGTGCAAGAACAAGCGCAGGTAAACTTGGAGATCAGACCGGCCAAAATGGAAAGCTATGGTGCAAGTAGTATCAGGTCAGGCTTTATCCTACGTGAGGTGAGGGTAAAGCTATGATGCAAGTAGTAACCAGTGGGGTATGATCACATAACCACTAATAACTCTCCATCCTCGAGTAGTATAATAGATCCGGACATGTCACGTCATGATGCGGAATTCTCTAAGAGGGTAGCAAATTCCCTTAGGAATCGGCGTCTATACATGTACAAGAAAATAAGATTGAACAACGTACCAATATACCATGGTTACCCAGGAATAACATCTCATGACAGGATCAGACGTATACTAGTCCATGTACCATTATGTCGGAAATCAAGTAAAATACTACAACTGAATCGGATATAGTAGATATCAAGACAATAAAAACTATCAGAGAATGTACTCGCCTGCTGTCCTGATCAAATAGTGAGGGTCTATGCCTGAACCGACGTCACAGCGACCTAATATGAATATACAGAGTTACTTAGTATTCTAGAGTAAACAATATATATAAATACATTAATTCTATGCTTCTAGGCCTATTCTAGGTCAAACTCAGTCAAACAGGGTCAAAGGTTGACTCACAGTTGACTTTGGTCAACTGGTCAACTCATAGTCTACTATAGGTTAAACTAGGTCAAAGCTAGTCTCTATAATCAACCACATAGACAACTTATCAATTTCAGTGATATACAATCACTGGAATTGACGAATCTCAATTTTGATGCACGGATCTCAAAATACGAACCAAAAAGAGAAGGATTATAACAAATGGTGATAGATAAGGAAAAAAGTCTACAGATGTTGTCGAATGATGAAACAACCATCACCAACATGTCCAGAATGGTCAAAATAGCTAGAATAGCCTATCCATAAGTCCAATTTGGACACAGAGGCAAAAAGGTAATTTCGGATCAAAATGGTGTCCGTATTGGATCCACTTTACACCAAAAAACGTGCAAGGATAAAAGTCCTCAAAACCTAGCAAAATATATGTCTACGATCCAGAATGATGATACGAACTCAACGGTATATCCGAAATTGAATTCCGATGAGTCGATCTCAATATGGTCCGTTGACCAGGATATTAAGATTCCAATTTGCACGGAAATGCGTGCCGGAGCCAATGTCCACAAAATTTAGCAAATTATATGTCAACGAGTCCAGAATGAGGATACGAACTCAAAGGTATATCCGAAATTGGATTCCGATGGGCAGATCTCAAAATGACTAGTTGACTAGGACTATGGGGCCCGCCTTAAACCGAAATGCGTGTCGGAGCTCACGTCTTCCAAATCAAGCAATTTTTATATGAATTCATGCCAGAACGACACCACGAGTCTATTGGTGGTGTCAGAATTGGAATTCGGAGTCTCAGATTCAAAATTAGAATTTTTCAAGTTAGAAATTACGAATTCGGACGGCCAACTTTGGCGCTAAATTCAACCAATCAAACAAGCTCACAATGAAATGAAACTTAAGAGACAGAAAGAGGGTTATACCGGTTGTGTATAGGAACATGTGGCACACCAAATGGAGCTACAATGGCAGAGATACGAGTCGATGAAGTTGGCTCCACAAAACTGTCCAAAAATAACACAAATTTAAAGGGTCAAATTGGTGGTCGATTTTTACATAGCAAACGATGGAATTAACTGTGAAAACTTCAGGGGTGTGAAGAGGGATATACCGAGATTGTAATAGAAGAAACAAATCGACGATCCAACGATCGAATTTCTCAAAAAATATGCACGAAGTTGCTATCCCGAGAAACAATTCCGGACTTCGTTTTCTCGCGCGCGCCGACGGGATCTCATGCGAAACGCACGGATCGACAGTTCATCGCGTCAGGAGCGAAGGTACGTGGCATGGAAACCTCGCCGGAGGTTTACCGGAGGTCGGGGGTAGCCCACGTGGCGGCGCGTGGCGGTGCACGGCTGCCGGCCTCTGCTACTGCTACATACTGCTATGCGAGGGGTAGAGGAAAGAAGGAGGAGAAGGAGATGGTGAGGGTGGTGATGGTGAGAGTGATGGTGGTGGTGTTGATGATGATAATGGTGATGAGGATGATGGTTATGGTGATGGTGAGACCATGAAGAAGAAGAAGAAATGAAGAAGAAGAAGTGAAGAAGAAGAAGGAGAGGAGGAGTGGTCGGCTGTGATGGGATAGGGGGGTTGTGTGCTGGTGATGGGTGAGGGATGAGGTGATGTGGGGAAATAAGGAGAGGGAGAGTGATATATATATATATATATATATATATATATATATATATATATATATATATATATATATATATATATATATATATATATTAGAAAGAGAGAGAGAGAGAGAGAGAAGAGAGAGAGAGAGAGAGAGAGAGAGAGAGATTATGAAGTAGAGAGAGAAAGAGAGATATTTTTGTATAGGAAGGAGTGATATATTAGTGGGGTATATGGGTTGTCATGTGAGGGGTCATATAAAATTGGGTTGGGTGTTGGGTCAACTTTGGGCTAAAATTTAGCCATAATACAAATTTAAGCCATTTTTAATCATGGATGAAATAGAAGCACGAGGGAGATCAATTGGATAGCATGCAAGTGGTACGTGCATAGTAGACTCAAAATATGTCAGAACCATATATTGGGTCGATCAGATTGGACCGATGTCGGGCCCCAAAATTAAATTGGAAGTTAAGACAATTTACGGCAGACGATAAATTGGCCAAAATTGACCCGAAAGTTGCGCGATGCAAACAGAGTACAAGGGAACAAGTTTGAGTGGGACATGATATATCAAAATAAAGATAATCTTGTCTACTACAAACTCGTAAAGAAAGTTTCCAAAGATTGACATCTCTGATGCTCCAGAAATCAAAGTCATGAAACAGAGCATTTAATGATAAAAAATAATTAAATAAAAATGAATTATCGAAAATAATTCATTAAGAAAATTTGAAAAAAATCCCTAAAATTTAGGGGGCTCACACTGATCCTATACTTACTTGCATTACATGATTCATGATTCCTGAATTCATGTTCATGTATATTTTATCATGTTTATGTTTACTTGTTATAACATTATTTATTTATTTGCTATCTATATATGCATGAATAATGGTTTTAGTTGACTAGTTTGACTTTTCTTATGGTACTTGTTATTTGGAATTTTGATCCCACTAGTTTTGTATGGTCGGATCTCGTAGCGAAACCAAAGGATCTATCGTACCTTCCGCTTGATGGTATCGACCAGAGAACTCCCAACCGAGCACTTGAGTGAGTTTTCATTCTCTTTACCCATTGAATAATCTTTTGCGGTATTTAGCCACAGAACATGTGTCTTTCTCATGTTTTGGTCCTTGGCTTCTTACCTAAGGGCTGTAATGATTTGTATGTATCTAGATTGTATCAAGAGCTAATCATGTATTATAGGATACTCTTGCTAGTTCTTTATTTTAAATTACTAGCTTCATGATCATCTATATATATATATCTATAGTTTGGGATGCTTAACTATGTTATTCATGATGATTATACATTTTGTAGTTTACTTTATGTGATTGAGATACTATGATTTTTTGACCTAGTATTGACTTTTGGATTGTAGTCTAGTCCCATGTCTTATACAGTCATGACCGTATCTCGGGGTACTGACATTCTCTGATTTATGTAGTTGGTCTAGCTCCATTTTTGCTAGCTCTCTAGAATTCTGGTTCTGGGTCGTAATAATAAAATCAAAGATGACCAAAGATATGACGCAAAAGTTGTGATAGAATTGGTACACATTTTTGATTTCGGTTTTAGTCCACATTTGATAAGAATGTGATTGGGTTTGCAAATGAATTGTCTTTAAAGGCATTGCAAAGAAAATACCAGAATATTGTGAATGCGATGTCTTCGGTTAATATGTAGACAACGATTACAAATGACGAGGGAAGATGAATGAACTTCGTTGCTGGATGAAGTTTTTTTCTTTTACGAAAGACATAAAATTGATGTGCCTAACATGAATGATGCATTCTTTACTTCAAAACAAAAATCACAGCGTAAAGCTCGTAAAAAGATAAATCTGCATCATTATCAGGTTGAGTTATTTTATGAAGCCATTGATTTGCAACTTCATGAGCTAAATGGTCAATTCAATAAAGAAAATGCCAAGTTCTTCGTGTAGCATTCATATGCCCCGATGATGCATTCATTGCTTTTGACAAGAAGAAAACTAGTTTGCCTTGCTCAATTTACCCACACGAGTATTCTGTCTTGCAACTTATTGAACTTGATAATCAACATACGATATTGATTTGTGCTTTAATATGAGTTTTAAAGGATTGAAAAGACTCACTTATTTTGGAAAAAAAATTGTCGAGGAGAAAAAAGATATGGTTTACCCGTTGGTGTATATGCTTGTGACCTTATGTAACGCCCCAGTCCCAAAATACTTAGGACTAAGTACGTAGCCATGCCAGCTGCATACATACGAAGTATACTCCAATATATGGAACCATCGTATGTATATATAAGCTGTAAAATGTAGTAACCTTGACACTAATCTCATCCATAAATAAAGAATAAAGAATTTATAATAACTTATGAATTGTTATCTACACAAGCCGTTGGGCGGAGACAAATCCACTACCAACTAAAAGAGAGAAATACATAATAACAAAATTTTATCGAGCGATGCGAAGACGATCCAAGTGTAATCATTCTCGAAAGAAGAAGAAAAACATGGCCTTGGCTAGAGCACCTGCAAAAACCACAAGACACACCTGGAGAATTCACCAGGTCCTCAGAGGGACGTAACAAGATACAATAAACAACATGCCATATAAATACTGAATATAAAATATGCCACAAATAAAGGTAAATGATAAGACATTAATGAGGTAACCTAACCGTACTAAAGTGAACATGCAGTTAAGAACAAACCTTTCGTCGCATGAGCCTTGGCTGTATATAAGATCTGGTATAGTCCCCATTTGGGCACCAGTGACCTAAGCGCATGACGTTCAAAATGACAGTGGTCAACCTGAGGGGGTCATCATACCCATATCTCCAGCGGAGCTTTCGGGTTACAAGGGAATGTGTAATCGAAGCCCATACGACAAGAAAATATTCTCTCCACCCGATGCACCTATCAAGTCGCATCTACGATCATGTAACACTACTAACCGTCAAGTCTTCTAACATGCATCTATTGACTGTTAGACCTAACGCACGTCCCATACGCATCAGTGATCAGCCAACACGCAAGTCCGGAGGCTATATGCTACTCACAACTCACACATCTCGTGCCACCTCTGGGTCAAAGTTTATGTAGATGTGCTAAATTAATGGTAGTCTCGTAACACTAGGTCCACATGCAATCAAAGGATAATAAGTAAAGTAATGCTACTATCACTGAACAGGCAGTAAATAAGGAACTGTAATTAATGGTACAGCTAGAAATAAATAAACAGTGATATACAAATAACTAAAATATAGACTAATTATAAACAGTAAATCATGGCAAGGTATCTTGCCTGGTATTTGTGCGGTGTTCTGACATGTCTCGAATAATCCAATAGCCATGTTTGAATTGCAGAGGTCTGAAGTCGCGGGGAAGTAGGATTATGGAATTGGTCACGATCAACTTTGATAATCAAATGAGAATTAGCGGAGAGAATATTTATACTATTTTTTAGAAAAGTATTTATGATACTCGAAAAATAATTTGTAGAAAATTATTTAAGGCTAAAACCCTATTTCGTAAAACTATAATTTAATTTAGAAAGTACTACTATAATATTTTTAGGTAAAATTATATTCAAAAAGCCATGAAATGATGGTAATATTTTAAGAATCTAAACCCCATTGTTTAATTTATATAAAACCCAACTTTAAATTCATACATATACGTATATATAGGTTTTGAGAATAAGAAGCCCAAAATAATGCCTTAAACCAATATTATTGATACAGTTATAACCCAACTCAATAATAGATTTGTTATCAATAAATTTCAAAAATATTTTATACTAATTTAATAATAACAAATACTAACAGTATACTTTATAAATACTAGTGTTGACATATAAAATGATTTCAATACCCATATATATACTGTGTATATAGAAAAAATAGATAATTATAATAATAACAAAAAAAATAATAAAAACCCCTTTAAAAGAACCAATCTGCTTACTTCTCACATTAGAGAACACAGAGAGAGGAAGTGATGTGAACGGAAGGGAGAGGGAGAAGAGAGGGAGAGGCGAGAGAGAGGGGAAGAGCGGGGAGAAGGAGGACTTACAGGGGTGTTTTGCCCTGGGCACGATGGTACGTTTCGAGAGCTTGGCCGTGGCGTGCACAGAGGGGGTCTCGGCCGGCGCATCGCTGGTTACTGAGGACCCTGGTGTCGGTAGCTCGAGAAGTCCCTTGGTGGCGGCGGCGGCCGGATCCAGGCTGCAGTGGCCGCTACGGTCATGGGAGCGGAGGAGTCGTCGACGGAGATCGGGGAACCAGATCTGGTGGGTTGACAATAGTCGTGGAGGCGGGACGCTCCCAGATTTGGCGAAGTCGAGGCTCTCGACGATGGGCGGCGTTCGTCGGACACACGACGGCGGAAGCGGCCGGTGTTGTCCCTGAGGATGGGGCAGCGGGACACGGCTGGGTATGGCGAAGGTGAGTGTTCGGTTCCTCCTTTCCTTTCTCTACTGTGTGGTGGTTTTGGCGATGTGGGCGAGTTTCCGGTGGCACGACGATGGTGGGTTGGGGGTTGGCCGGATGCTGCGGGCGTGGTTCCGGTTACTGGCCGGAGCATAGTGACGGCGGTGTCGATGGCGGAGACGGGGGCAGAAGATGGGTTAGACGGTGGTGGTTGTGACAGATTGGTGGTCGGATCAGGGGAGTACGATGGTGGGACGGTGGTGGTGGTTGTCTCCGGCTAGGTCGGGAGTCGGAGTGGTGACGGACCTGGTGGCGATCACAGCTTCGTGTCGGGAGCGGTAATGGGGCTGCTGCATCTTAGGGGCGGAGGAGATGGTAGGAAAAAATGTATATGTAGAACGATAGGTATAGTGTATGGGAATGTGACACGGACATGATGCAAGGCACTCTGGTTGAATTTATTTGTGGTGGTGTTGGAGAAATCCCTGGAAAAAAGGACATTGAGTCTCTCCTTATATAGGAGGTGGTGCTCCAAGTTGGATAAGGACTGGGTGAAGGTTTAAATCCCCATTAGATAATGTCATATTTAACTCAAAACAATTTAAACAAATCCCCTTTAAATCTATTTTAAATCAACTTAAATTCAAACCAAACCAATATAGATAAATCTCGTCTTTAAATTAAACTATCCCGGTAACCCACAAAATCTCATTCAAATTTAATCTCCATATTTAAATTTTAACCAAACGATATTTTTAAAATACATTTTCGAATAATAAAATATTAATATTAATTAATTTCAAAAATAATATTATATATATGAATTTAAATTTATGCACCTCATATGCAATAAGTATTTGCATAAAATATAGTTTTCAAAACTATTATTTATATAACCTTTCATGATATAAAATAAAGTTTTGGAAATTCTAATATGACGCATTTTTACAACTTTAAGCAATTGAAATTATTTATTATTTGGAAAACCATGCCTCTAAAATAAAATATTTTTACAAAAATATGTACCTCGCACATATTCACACTCGACGAGCCATACAAAAATACGAATTCTTACGCGACGTACAATACGACAAATTCGTACGCGACGTACAATACGAAGTAAATAAAATCAGTACCAAATTTATTAAAAAAATTGTAGTAGAAAATTAGGGGGTTTTACATACTACCCAACTTAAAAAAATTTCGTCCTCGTAATTCAGGAGTAGCTAGGGTAGGTAGGGTCGAAGGGGAGAAAGAGTTTTGATTGATAAGAAATTTAATGATTCGAAAATGGAATCCAACGATAACAAGCAATTTGGATAACAATAATTTAGATAACTAGACAATCAAAATTTGGATATAGTTTAGGAGATGATCGTATGACAATCCGTTAGTATCTGATTCAATCACACCACCATCAAATATCATATACTGTGTAATCTGGGGATAGGTAATAACTTCCTCGACCTATCAATAAATCCATCATTCGAAATCTAATTTCATTGTCGATGTCGTCACGATCTTCTAAGTTTGTGATTTACCAAGAGTCGTCAATATATCTTTCGATACTCCACTCTTCAACTATTTCTCTTCAAATTTATATTCCATAGGAAAATTTAAATTCCTTGAACATGTTTCCTTTCTTCTTTAATACATTTGAGATCTACTAAACTTACAAATTTTAAATTCCAGAAATATTTGAATCCAGTATCATATGATAGAATTTAAATTCAATAAGTAGATAATCTTTTTCTTCCAACATGTGTGTATATATATATATATATATATTTCTCATACTAAATTTCCTCTTCCATAATCTCTTTGAAATTTTTTAATACATCTTCAATTTATTTCGTCGAAGGTGAGAATCAACTCACCTTAATATGAAATTCTTATTCATACCTATCGAAAAAAATTTATCCTCATAGCAACAAGAATTTCAAAATCACCTTCAATCTAATAACATTTAAACACTCTATTTATCATCTCAAAAATTTCTCAATAATGAAGAGCCAATTTGTAAATTGAGAAGTCTACTCTCCTTTGATCATATCTTCATAACTCAATCTTTTATCATCATAATTGAAAATTTTACTCAATCCTTTATGTATTTGTGTCTTCCTCGGGAATTGGAATCCAATGATCTTTTAATTTATGATGGAAAAATGAAACCTATCTTAACTTCATGTTCATAATCATCTTAGAACGTATTTCTTAAATTGTCAAAATTTAAAAGAACACCATCCAAAGTTGGATTGACTATTTGTCAACCGTGGAGTTTATTTATCCTTGATCCACCTTACATTCCTTAATTCATCTAGTAGGGTTGACCACATATTTCAATTGTCCTTATATATACCTTGTAACCTCATAATCATAAAAATTTCTATGGGATTTCCAAATTTAATCTCGTATAACTGAAGGGTGCCACGATCAAACTTCTACACTTGCACAAGGACATCAAAGGAACAAGATTGCACATACTACGGAGGAATCGTAGTGAAATATGAGTGAAGCAATTTAATTGGAATGAAGAAAAGTAGGGGTTGCCAATATTGAAGAGCGAAAGATGTTATGTGTCTAAGTGAATCGAGATAAGACATAAAAATAAAATGACAAGGGTTAAGCAGTCAAGATAAAACACAAGGTTAAGCATTTAAGGGATTTAGTAGATCGCAATCATATATCAGGTCGAAAAATTTGAGTCGAGGTTGAGTCCAAATATGTAGTCAAAGTAATTCGGTACCCTGGTAAAGTTTATAGTTTAGTCCTTGTGAACCGAAAGTCGTATCATAAAAATAGTATACAAGGGAAAGTATTTTAGTGGGACATGATATGCTTATGTGAAGGTGGGCTCGTCTAGGTCTTGCATATGAAATTGGTTGGAAGAAAAAGTCTAGCGTTGTGTTCCAAATATCAAAGTCACTATAGGGGACACCAAATGCTCAAAATAGAAAGTGGGTTTTCACAAGGTACTAATTAATGCACAAAAATAAAAAGGTTAACGCACGAAATAAAGATAATTTAGGAAATCTCGAAGATCAAGGTAAAATAAGTTAGGGACACAGTTTCTAGAGAGAAAATGGTCTCATAGATAAGGGTATGGTCAAGGAAATTATTCTAATCATTTTAAAGTTTCAAATAATTTGATGGTCACGATAAAAGATCTAGATTTGAGGGAAGGTCGAGTGGGTCAAGGTTGAGATATGATCACATAATTTAGTAGATGACTAACTATACTTGAGTATTTACAACTATCATAGCCATGGGTGATATGTCACTAATGTGGACTTATAAACCCCCATAATTTATATTTGATTTTTATAATTTAATTAATTTTCTTTATGTATTTCATTATTTATGGATTTATTTACTACTAGTTTATTAGTATAATTAATGTATGTGTGCATATATATATATATATATATATATATATATATATATATATATATATATATTTATATGTGTGCATGTTCGTATTTCTATTAAATAAGGAATAAAATAAAATATAGGGTTTTTAGGAATTTATTTGTATATTTTTGAGAAATTTTTTGCTAGCTTAAATATATATATATATATATATATATATATATATATATATATATATATATATTTAACTTTTCGGTAATAAAAAAATAGAATTTAAATTTATAATTTAGAAGGACAAAAAGAAGAAGAAATAAAGTAAAAAAAAGAAAAAGAAAAGAAAAGAAAAGAAAAAGAAAAAGAAAAGAAAAGAAAAAGAAAAAGAAAAAAAAAGAAAAGAAAAAGAAAAAGAAAAAAATACTGTAGCCGCCCACTTAAGTGGACGGGCCCACCCGCTGCGTCAGCAGCAAAATACCCCCCGCGCGCGAGTGCAGTAAAGTTGTGGAAAATTTTGAGAAATCCTAACCCCACTAGTATTAGGAGTGGGGCCAACTTGTTATGTATATAACTTTCTCCACAGACCTCTAAACCCTAAACTTCCAAACCGAAAGTTGCGACTGATCATACCCTCTTCGCCTATGAGTTCGTTTCACCAGCGACAGAGTTGTGTGCATGACGAACGGAGCATCGAAAGTCAGCCCCTTGTCACCCACAGTGCAGTTTTCCCACTCAAGCATCCGGAGTCATCTGCGGGATTTGGCTTTTTCTGGCTCCGTTTATTTGTCGGTTCGAGCTACTGGATCTTCTCTTTGCACATAATCTTATGCAAGACACCTTGGCTTTACTGTTTAAATTTTTTGCTCAACATCATGTATGTTTTGTTTATTTTCAAGTTGTTTCTTTCAAAACTATATATAGATGCAAATTACTATATTTTATACAATTGGCTTAGAGTTAAGGGACTACCATATGTTTAGAACATCTCATAAACTGTCACGATGTGCCACGGATTGTGTGTGAGTTATGAGTCATATATAGCTTCAGACTTGCGTATCGATCGTACATCGGTGCGTACAGGCCGTGCGTTAGGATATAACTGCTAATAGATTTGTGTAGAAGACTTGGCAGTTATTAAGGATCAAACAGTGTCGTGGAGGCGACACATGTATAGTATCATGGGGAGGAAGGAGACAGTTATTAGTGTAGGGGCTACATGTTCAGTACACACATAGATTTGGGCCGATAGTGTCTCGTATGAGCGCTACTTACTGCCCCGGGGCCGATAGTTCTCGTATGAGAGCTACTTTCTGCCCATGGTCAATAGTGTCTTTTATGAGCACTACCTACTACCACTCTCTCTCCATCTATGCTGAACACCTAAGCTCCTGCGTAGAACGTTGTCTTCTAAAGTGCATATCACAAAAAATGGTTAGGAACCTTTACTCGTGCATACTTTTCTGTTGAGCTTTTATTATTCAGTTATTGGCATGATATTATGTGTCTTGTTACGTCCCTCTGAGGACCTGGTGATCTCTCCAGGTGTGTGTTTCGTGATTTCTTGCAGGTGCTCTAGCGAAGGCCATGTCTTCCTTACTCCGTCGAGATGTTGCTTTTGGATCGTCATTTGTTTCGCTCGATCGATTCACTTTCTTTGCATATTTCTCCCCTATTTAAATTGGTTGGTAGTGGATGTGTCTCCACACAACATATTGTACCAAAACAATTCATTATATGATATCTTTTATTCCTTTATTTTGTGGATGAGATTAATTAGTTGTGGTTTACTGTATTTTACAGCTTATGTATATATACAAGACCTTGTACCTCGTATGTATACAGCTGGCATGTCTACGTTCTTAGTCCAACGTATTTTGGGACTGGAGCGTTACATATTTTTGTGGTGGCCCATGCAGGTCAAGTTTGCCGTTTCGGTTACATGATTATACCAAACGGGCCTGTAATATAGGATTAGAGTTTAGGAATCTCATCCACATACTTGATCACCTTCCTTGATTTTCAAATTTCGAACTCTCGTGCCTTCTTTGATTTTTGCATCTTGCTTGAACTCTTTCTACCAATACCCTTATCTTCTTGTGTTTAATCATGGTTAGAAGGATGACTACACTACAATATACTCGTTGGTCAAACATATGGCTAGAGTGGTTATATTGACACTTGGAATACATGTAGACCTTAACTAAGTTATAAGGGCATTTACTAAAAGTGTGATTTAATGATTAGTAGTTTGTGAGTTGGAACATTACCAAAGAAAGTTTTGATCTTGAGATTTCTAAGTAGTGATCAACAGAGGATTGATAAAATTTTATTTTGATATTGGAGGAAAATAGTTAGAATCTATACACCATTGATTTAAGAAATTAATTAGATTTCTTTTGAGTTTTGATAATTATGATTATTGAGTTATACATCTTAGAACAGATATAAAATTAGTTGGGAAATGATCTTAAGATTATAAAAGTTGTTGTATGAATTAGTTAAATTGAGTCGTACCAGCTGCGATTAATATGTTTACTAAAATTTCAAATTTTGAATGGAAGTAATGATATTGAAATTTTGGTTTAAATTATTCGGAAGATATGGAAACAATTTTTTAGGAAAGATTTCAAATTTAAAATCGTGTCCTTGATTTAAGATTATAAATCTATTTAGATTTTTGAGTATTAAAGTTGCGATTATGGATATTAAATTTTGGTAAAAAAAAGGAAGAAGAAGAAGATGATTTTTGACTCTTGAAGATTTTAGAGTAGCTATTGGAAGTCTACATTTTCACCTTTGAAAGATACAAATTGATTCGAGGAATTATTTTAAATGTTCAAATCTTTGTTTGTATGGATTGCAATTGATAAGATTAGGTTGACCTTGAGTTTAAGTTTGGGTTGATTGTAATACGCTATTAACTTATTTCGATGTTATTTGGAAAAAAAATGATTTGAAGAATGATAAGATCATTTGAATATTGAGTTTAAAAGTTGGATTGCTAATATTACAATTTTGGAAAAGTTACTAATAATATAATGAGAAGTTATATTTTGGGTGATTAAAGGATGTTACCATTTAAAGTTGTGATTATGTTGGAATAACTTAGAGAAAATAGAAGTTATGAATGTCTTAAAATATTGAGCAAAAAAAAAAACTTTGAGTTTGAAGTTATGATTTGTTATGTAAATGTTTATATATAGATTCATGATTTTTGAACTCTTGAGTTCAAAAGTTGGTTTGAAATGTTATATTTTGGAAATGTGATGAAAGTTCACTTAAAGAATTATGGAAGGGATTAAACTCTTAATCACGATAAAATTAAACGGCTTGGAGTGAATACAAATATGGTTGTTCATTTTGGAGAAAGTAATTAAAAACTTTTTGAAGGAAATTTGAGTTTTAAATGGTAGGCCACCAAAATAACCCTACCGAGTTTGAAGGATTACACTTTAATTGCCATATCCCCCACGACCATGATAGTAGTGTATACACAAGAGTTGTTAGTCATCTACAAAAATCATGTTGTTATATTTCAATCTTGACTCACTCGACATTCCCTCAAATCTATATTTTATCGTGACTTTCTAACCATTTGAAACTTGAGAAGTGATTAGATTGTTCCTTAATCATACTCCATCTAAGTGGCTATCACATCTCTAGAAACTGTATTCCTGACATATCTTACCTTGATTTACTAGAATCTGAATTATCATTATTTCATGCTTTAGCTTGGTCATTTATTTTATGCTTTGATCATTATCTCATGAACTCCCACTTTATATTTTAAATTCTTTTGTGTTTTTTACCGTGACTTGGATATTTGGAGCACAACACTAGACTTTTCTATCCAACAATTTTCATATGCAAAACCTAGACGAGCCAACCTTCATGTAGGTATATCATGTCCCGCTAAAACACACCCCTTGTGCTTTATTTTCTTGACACGACTTTCGGGTCATAAAGACTAAATCATAACCCTACCATGGTACCGATATACTTTTCGACCACAGATAGGGACTCAATCTCGACTAAATTCTTTCAACCCGATATGTGACGATGTACTACTTGATTTCCTTTAATGCTTAATTTTGTGCTTTACCTTGATTGCTTAACTCATTATCCCATCACACTACTAGTTTAACTCTTGTAAGTTGGGTAGAATACCACGACATAACCAACATTTTTGTGGACCACATTGATAGGTTCACTTGGACCATAGAATTCAGTGGACCCTAACTTATCTAGTCAACCAAGCCGACTGTATAGGCCCAAAACTTTGGGCAAGACTTGATTTTTAAAGAACCTTGTGTCACGCCCCGATTCGGGGAATCGCCTGCTTTGCTTCGATTCACGCCGAATCGATCGTCCTCGCTAAGGCGTGATACCGTACAAGTCTAGAGTTGAACTTGTACAAGACTAGAATATGCACATTTATATCACTTTGAAACATTTGAAAATAAGCCACAGTTGCGGAAACATTGAGACACAATATAGGAAGAAAAAATACTCATTTTATTCAAATTGTAATCAGAATACAACTTTTCTCGATAATATTTGAAATGCCATTTCGGCTACATTGATTCATGAAAAGAAGTACAACTGATAGGCTGCCATGAAATAACTTCCCGTTCCATACATCATGCCCCTTTAGTACTTTGAAATATAAGCAGCTATCTTTTGAAAACTCCGCAATACTTTGTGCGTCTTTAGGGAAAACAACTTGAAAGGAAACAGCAGTTCAGAAAGCTTTAATTCGGACGTGCGCTTGAGCCTTCTCCAGTACCTGTGGAGGAGGGTTCAGCACATTATAACAATGCGCTGGTGAGCCCCGTTGGCCCACTCAGCTAAACCAACATTTTATTAATGACAAGCATTTTAAAGATATGAACTTATTAGGGACAGGCAACATTCAAAGTAAATCACAATAATGTAACATGGAATAAACCATCTTTACTTTACCATTGGCCGAATCCAGCTTTCCTGCACAAGATACAGGATAATAATAATATACTTACCGCCCCTGCATAAGACAATCGTTAGCATGCATTCGGACTGGGTCATTGGTGAAATTGCACCATAAAGGACTTTCCAACGGGTATTACGGTGTACCATTCCAGAGTAGGTTGCAAGCCTAGTCGAATGTCCCACAATACCTCGTGCCACCATAGCACGACCAACTGTTTCCCCCTAGGTCGAGCCGGTCCCCGGTGCCCCAAGTACCGTCTCGAGGAAACTACTCAAACCTTGTGCACAAAGACGTCCATGACCACGCGAATGCATAACCGACTCAACAGTACACAATTGCATGGTATTAATAAGCCAACATTAGATACGCAGCATTCTCATATTCAACATCTCAGGCATCAATTCATTTCCCACATTTCAATGTTCAAGGGACAAGCATAATTCTCAATATTGTTAACAGTGTAATCAATTCTTTCAATGTTCTATGGACTAGCATTCATTTCAATGTTCAATGTTCAATCTCTAGCTTCTTAGTGGTATTGACTTGTGGCATTAGCAACTGATATCGATCAACGGATGTTGTAAGAAAATTATTTAGTTGGCATGAAGGAATAGCGAGAGGGACAATACCTCCACAGAGATCCACACTCACCAAATTAGAGAATCGCCGAGAGAGAGAGGAACACTTGCACGTTTAGCCTTCCGTCACGCGTCAGTCTGCATTGGCACCAAAAGTTTGATTAATAATCCATCTCGTTGTGTTCTCTTCTCTCAGAATTATCAAGAATGAATGCTATGCAAATCGATAAAAATGGGCAAGAATCAAATTATCGAAAATCGTTCAGAAAAGCATCCATCAAAACCAAGCAACAAAACCAGCAGCAAAAACATCCAGAGAAAACTCTTGGACGCATTTCAAGAGAAACCAATCCATTAGTTGGAAAGGTTCTTATGCACTTGTCCGTGATCGATTCGGTGCCGACGGTAAGTTTCCCCAATACTCGGTTCCGACCGAGTTAGCCAAGCCACAAGTCTTACATAGTGAACCGCTAGGAGCGGGACACTACATAATATACCACTAAGAAAAAGTTTCGTCCTCGAAACTTAAAGCAAAAGTCCTACCTAAAAATTATCAAACAGCGAGGGGTATTTCACCCGCATCTCTTCCTCTAATTCCCACGTCGACTCCTCTACAGCATGGTTCCGCCACAGCACATTGACCAGGAATACTGTCCGATTTCGCAAAACTTTCTCTTTCTTGTCCAAAATTTGGACAGGCTCTTCAGTGTAGGATAGGTCAGCACTCAGCTGCAGCTGATCGAAATTCACTACATGGCTTGGATCATACACGTATTTCTGTAGTTGAGATACATAGAAGACATCGTGCACATCAGCCAGAGCCGGAGGTAGTGCAAGTCGATAAGCCACTGAGGCTATCTTTTCCAAAATCTCGAATGGTCCGACGAATCTCGGGCTTAGCTTTTCTTTCATCCCAAACCGCATGACACCTCGCATGGGTGTGACCTTCAAGAAGACATGATCGCCTGCTGTGAATTCCAAAGGTCGTCGATGTACGTCCGCATAACTCTTCTGTCGACTTTGAGCAACTCTAAGTCTTTCTCGAATTAAGCGGACCCTCTCGACGGCCTGTTCCACAAGTTCTGGTCCGAGCACTTGCCGTTCACCGACTTCATCCCAACATATCGGTGATCGACATTTTCGTCCATATAAGGCTTCGTACGGGGCCATTTGGATACTTGTCTGATAACTGTTGTTATAGGCAAATTTTGCTAGTGCGAGATGCGCGTCCCAATTTGTCTTCGAGTCGAGCACGCACAACTCAACATATCCTCCAGGATCTGATTTACCCTCTCTGTCTGACCATCAGTCTGCGGATGGTAAGCCGTACCGAAGTTCAACTTTGTGCCCATTGCCGAGTGCAGACTTATCTAAAATCGCGACAAGAATCTCCCGTCTCTATCCGACACAATAGAAGCTGGCACCCCATGCAATCGAACAATTTCATTTATGTAGATCTGAGCCAACCGTTCCACTCCCCATGTGACTTTTATTGGAATGAAATGTTCCGACTTGGTTAATCTATCCACGATAACCCAAATCGCATCATTTCCCTTCTGAGTTCTTGGCAAGCCGACGATAAAATCCATACAGATATTATCCCACTTCTACAGTAGAATAACCAAATTTTGTAGTTCTCCGCCTGGTCGTTGATGTTCGGCCTTCACACGCTGACAATCCATGCATTGTGACACAAAAAGAGCCACATCCTTCTTCATGCCATGCCACCAAAATGTGGTGCGCAGATCTTTATACATTTTCGTGCTTCCCGGATGTAAGGAATACTTCGTAAAATGAGCCTCGGTCAGTATTTCCTTCCTGATATCCTCATCCTTAGGGACGCACAATCTTCCCTTGACACGAATAGTGTCATCTTCAACGGTAAAGTCTGACGCCTTTCCTGCTAGAATCAACTCGCGTATCTTCTGCAGGAACGGGTCGTCCTTCTGGGCAATCTTAATCCTTCCCTGGAGACTCGGCTCAAGTTGTAACTAAGCCAACTGCACATTCTGCTGACGAATCCTGAACTCGATGCCCATCTCTTCAAGATCTCGTAGCACCTCTTTTGCTATTGTTAGGGACCCAACAAATTTCTGACTCAAGGCATCAGCTACTACATTTCCTTTACCCGACGTGTAGGAGATTGTCAAGTCATAGTCCTTGATCAATTCTAACCAACGCCGCTGCCTCAAATTCAATTCCTTTTGTATGAATATATACTTCAGGCTCTTGTGATCCGTGAAGATCTCGCAGGACACACCATAGAGATAGTGTCGCCATAATTTCAACACGAACACAATCGCCGCCAGTTCCAAATCATGTGTTGGGTAATTCTTCTCATGCTGTTTGAGTTATCTCGATGCATAAGATATTGTCTTCCCACGTTGCATGAGAACACATCCCAAACCAAGTCCCGACGCGTCACTGTAGATCTGAAATCCCTCGGAGCCTTCCGAAAGTGCTAAAATTGGAGCTGTGACAAGCCGCTGCTTGAGTTCTTGGAAACTATTCTCACAGTCATCGGTCCACTTAAATACGACTCCCTTCTGGGTGAGGCGAGTCAAAGGCGATGCGATTCTCGAGAAGTCTTTCACAAATCTACGGTAGTACCCGGCTAAATCAAGGAAACTCCGTATCTCACTAGCTGATGCAGGCTGCTTCCAGTCCACAACTGCCTTAATCTTCTTTGGGTCGATGGCAACACCCTCCGCCGAAACAACATGTCCAAGGAACGACACGCTGTTCATCCAAAATTCGTACTTGCTTAGTTTTGCATAGAGCTGGTTGTCCCGCAGCGTCTAAAGTACTTCCCTCAAGTGTTCGACATGAGTCTCCCTGTCTTTTGAGTAGATCAAGATGTCATCGATGAACATGACAACGAACTTGTCTAAGAACGGTCGAAACACTCTATTCATTAAATCCATAAAGGCTGCTGGAGCATTGGTCAAGCCGAATGGCATGACCAAAAACTCATAATGTTCGTATCTTGTACGGAATGCTGACTTAGGAACATCTTCGGGTCTGATCTTCAACTGATGGTATCCTGAACGAAGATCAATTTTAGAAAACACGGTCGCCCCTTGTAGCTGATCGAACAGATCATCTATTCTTGGCAAGGGATACTTGTTACGGATGGTTGCACTACAAAAAAAGTGACCTTTGGGGACAACAAAAAACTGTCTTAAAAACTGCAATTACCGTCCCAACAAATATTTGGGACGGCCTTTGGGACGGGAATGGACGGTCCCATTAGGGTGGCGTGGCAAAAACTTTAAGGACGGATATTGCCGTCCTAATTACTGTTAAAGGACGGTTAGGCAAAACGTCTCAAAAGTTTTCAAATTTATGCTTTTGTGTGACGGTTTATTAATTTGTCCCAAAAAACAAGTTTTTGTAACAGACATATTTTGTCCTAATAAACAAGGGACGGAATTTTAAAAAGTACTGTAATCGTGCGAAAAAACTTAACAATTGTTTAAATTATTATAGAATTACTAATTTCCTGTTTATATATAAAATATATAATTGAATTTTATATACAACAAAAATTCATACAGAACTATTTTATTTAATCGGAAATGCATATGGTAGCCGCAACATTAACAAAGCGTAGCCGCAACATTAACAAAATGATTTCTATAAAACATATTTAAAGGTAATATCCCATTGTTCACAAAATAAAATCCAAGTCTTACATCACTTAGAGTGTTTCCATCAAGTTTTACATCAGTAAGCATTCACTTAATTTACAAAATAAAATCTACGACTTTTTACACAAGTCCAAAACATATATATTTGATTTTCCACATCCATTGACAAACCGATCCACACATCCATGGCTGCCAGCATCATTGGCTACCTGGAAACACATGAATAAGCCAGAAATATGGTTAGTTATAAGTAATTGGGACCCTTGGTACATGAATAAGCCAGAAATATGGTTTAATTAATCAATTAGAAGGTTAAGCAACAATAACCAAAATTTCTCCAATGATCTTGCAAATATATATAAATGGGGCACTAGCATCAACTTGCTCTACATAAACTCAATCTACCATTTCTACCAAGAATCAAGAAAATAACAATAACTCTATCTACCATGTGTATCAGCAATTAGACCTAGGTAGTTAGTATCAGAGTTAATAATCACAATTGCCTCTTACGAAGGCTTTTAATAGTCTGATATCGAACATGGTGGAGTAACTTCAGAAAGAAACATATGGTATATTGCATATACCATTCATAAATTAGCTGGACTCATTTATGTTATATATCAATACCTAATGGAATTAGAAGATGAAATATGAAAAAAACAGAGAGGCATGTTGGGAGAGGGATCTGAATGGTGAACAAGGATGGGGTTGAAAGCAACATAAATAAAAATCAAAGGTGAAGGTTGACTGGTCTATCCGGAATAGAAGAAAACACAAGCATTTTGTCCCCCTTGCATGTTTCTAATATAAAAACAAACAAGAACAAAAAAGAACAAAAACAAAAATATATAATAGAAAACTCTGGTAATAAAGCCTGACACAAGACCCCACATGGGTTGACCAATTCTTAGTTATATATTGTTTCATTCAGCTGGTAACAAGCCCATAAAAGAAAAAATATTCCCCGCCTAAACTTCCTTCAATAAAATATATATTTGCACAATTGAAATGATAAATCCTTGATAAAACTCAAAAATGCTTTCAATTGGATTACCAGTGTCAAGCACGATATTCTTCTGACACCTGTTAGTCACGGTGGCTTAGTCTTGGTTCCAAAGAGTCCAAAAAACTGGCTAGACACACATTTGCCACTAGCATACTCAAGAATACCTTATCTAGACATGAAAAGATAGTGTTTCGTTTAAGTTAGTTCATTCTAGATCTGGTTTAGAACCCAGTATCTACAATACATAAACAAATATGAACTTACATATATAGGTATACAACCATGTCCACTGTAACCTTGGTAACTGTTTATCTATAAACAATCCTAGTTTTTAGGAAGCACAATGTAAGAAACTTAAGAATGACAGATATCCATTTAGATTTTCTTCTCTCTATCAGACATTAAACAAGTACAACAAATGAAGGTAGGATCTAAATTCAAGTGGATCTGAGTTCAAGCAGTTTTATGACAGCAAAATGACTACATCACTTTACTGCAGTAACACGTATCTTGAGCTAAGTAAGATTCTGGATAGTTGACCTTATTGACACAAGGGAGTTACGAATGCAAAATTTTAAGGATATAAATCTAAAAGCAATAACTTAGTAGGAGAACATGGAAAGAAATGTAATAACTTTTAAAGAAATTACATACAAATTCAGATCTTGGCCTGTTGCGAAAGTTGGGAGATCTGCTGGCGTAGTACTCTTCTCATGACTTTATTTGAACATGTTCGTGGAAGTAACGGAACAGCCACAACAGATGCAACCTATGTCAATCAATAAAACATATAAATATATAACACTTGGTAGGATTTGAAATAACTATCTGTTGGCCCTGTGTTGCTTATACACACTATAAAAGAGTAACTAATGTTACTAATGTTAGTACAAGATTATCTCAAAAAACTAATTTAAAGTTTCCTAAATAATTATATAGGTTAACTGTTTCTACTACTTATCAACTTCTACTTCCTTGACCCTTCTTCATCCAAACAGGCTCAGGATCCTATTAGCAATGAGCCCGCATCTATTCATCATCTAAATATGCTTGGTTGACTCATGTCAGTTCTGTACTGAAGTCTTTAAGAAGCTAGAGGGCTAGGGATATTCATGATGTGTGATGTATCTATTAGTATAATTTCATTGCCTACTGGTGCATTACTAAGAAATTTTAGTTTAAGCAAATCTCTCTTTCTTAATCTAGTTACACGTTGGCGTTGGATTGGATGAATTTTAACCTATGTGAGGGTTTCTACATGTAAGCACATATGCTTCACTAATTAAAATTTGATAGTCTAATTTATGTTAGTATATGCATTCCTAAGGTACCTTATAAATTTTAATTTATATGCATGCTACATGAAGATGCATGGGTTTAGCTTTATAATGATTGTAAGGTCGCTTTATACAATAAATAGAAAGGATGGAACAAATAATAACCTCAGTTATGCCTTTACTATGTGATCCCCCTACATTCTTTCTTTTTGTTGTTTCTATGTACAAAGTAGAGATGTGAGGTTTAAGAGAGCATCAGTACATAACTTCATATATATATATATATATATATATATATATATATATATATATATATATGAAATATTTTCCAGAAACTACCAAAAGGTCACTCTGACTGAAACCTTGTCAAATATAACAACAAAGTGTCCAATGCATGACACAAAAATTATGGTCACAAGGGGAGAAGCGTGAAATATTTAAAACTTACTTTGACAATCAATGAAATAAAGTATCTTCCTAATTTTCATTGTAATAGACAAGATTGTCTTTCATGCCCAAAATAAATATTTTTTGGGTTTACCTCACTGCTTTCATCCTAGCTTGACTCTTAGCAACTGTACTACCTCATGTGTCTTGTCCAGCTCAAGGTGCAATTTGGCTTGTATGTACCTACATAAATGGTAACATGCTGGACTTTAAAACGATCTTCAACTAATGTAGTAAAAAAATATTGAACTTCATTGTTCAAAGGAAAGTATTAGACTTAAACGAGACATGCTAACTATTCAAAGTTTCTTGAAATCTTCCACAAGCAGTAAATTTAAGTAAGGTAAACGTAAAAGGGAACAACATGGTTAAGCTAAAAGTCTAAGTAGGAACTTGGGCCTTTGCACACTTACTTATCAGTTTGATAGGCCTATATTCAAGCCAGCTTGAGACTCTTAATGTCAAGTTGACCTAAATTCTGGCGAATAGCTTTCCACTAGTTTGCAGCCTTATTGATTCCATGATATCAAATAGTTTAGATAAGATTATGTTTCCCATTTTCCCAGCACTTCTTCCAGACCTATGAACAAAGACCTCAGAGTTGTTTGGCAGTTCATAATGAATCACTTGGAAAGAAAGGAGAGACAATAGAATAAGATATCTATTTCAAAGTTTATTTTATTTTGTAAAAGGAAAAGGCGTGATAGAACAGACTGCTGTAGCATGGTAAGGGTAAACCCAAAAAAAAATATTTAAACCATTCACAAACCCAATAAATTATGGTCACCTTTACCATGTCATTATATGCTACACAAGTCAGCCACTGAGACATATAATCTTCAAAATGAGATCATGTACTAATTTTCTTTGATACATATTGTTCTGATGGTTTCAGAATGTTATTTCTACATACATTCCCACACATACATATAACACTGCAATAGGAATTTTATATACCTGTTGTCGTCGAAAATTAGGTGTTATTTCTACAGACACACTCTCCCTCTCCCTATATATATATATATATATATATATATATATATATATATATATATATATATATATATATATATATTGTAAAGAACCTGAAAAAAAATATATATATATATATATATTGTAAAGAACCTGAAATGTTTATTTGATTTTCACAAAGCTTCCAAAACTTCTAAAGAATAGATGTGGGAAATATTCTAAAGTTTCAAGGCTTCTAAATCAGCTATCAACAAATCCATACCAAGCAAGCCTATCAATTTTTTTTACCAATTTTTTTTACAAATCCATACCAAGCTTATTTATATTACCTTTTTCCATTCGCCAAAAGGGCGGGGCCAACAAAAATAATATCGATAGAAGTGTATGTGAAGAATTAGTTTTTATAAGTTAACTCTAGCCTAGATTAAACCTAAGAGGTTTTTTTTACAACGTACATGATCCTAAGAGATTCCTGTAGCATATCTTAACATATTCCTCCTCTTCATCTAGACTGATTCTTACTCTAGAAGACTTTTAGATGGTTGTTCCTATTAGGATATCTGACAACAAGATAGCATACCTTCAGTCTTCTCTCAACCTCAACATATGTCATTCCCTCAAAACAAAGTGGATCCTTGTTCCCATTTAAAACGGGACTATCATCCTGGGTGACAAAAAATATTGTATTAGTTACCTGAACAACTAAATGAATAAAAGAAAATCTAAATAACATATAAACCTCATAAATTAGATAATTCCCAACATATGTAGTAGATCAAAAATATATTATTTCCTTCATATTAAACAGCTTATCTTCAAGTTTCTTAAAGCCTCGATAAACAGCCTCAACATGGCTCTATTGAAGGGGCATACACCGCATTCAGTTATATACATGTAGTGCTATTTTAAAACTTTTAACAATGGTGATAATATATATATATATATATATATATATATATATATATATATATATAATAAGGAGTCAGGCAAGTTCAAGGATAGTCAAGTTAGAAGGAACGGAGTATAGTGATTTGGCATTACTAATACATGGAGTATGATACACATAACACATACTGAGATGAACTACTATTTGTTTTGTAAGGACACATATATCATAAGTGTATATATATAAGATATCGTATGTGCAACCACGAGGATAATGATTTAAAACAATAATATTATCTAGCAGTAGTACAATCACACACCAAATACCAAAGGTTTTAATAGTCGCTTGAGAGATAGACCAAGACAATTATACCAAAAGGGTTCAACATTAAACCATTTTAATGATGATTTTCTGCCCACAATTATTTTTTAATTATATTTTCTCCATCTTCTAGTGTTTGGTGACAATAACAAAAGAACGAGAAGTATCCAATCTGACATAGATATGTTTTAGATATAGAAAATGATGTTTTAAATTTAGGAAATATAAGTAGTATCTGGTACACATCAATCAAGTTTTGGTACCGACATGTCCTATATAGGTAAGCTATTACACTAAGTATACATGCATCATTGGCTGCTATGTTGATCAAACTCTAGAACCTATTGTAATAATTCAGTTCAAAACAAGGTTTATCATGACAGAACTTAACTCAATTACACATAGAACCATGTCAGCTATTGGAGTCAAATTTACGTCCACAAATTGGGAACCAACAGAAGGTATCCAAGAAAGAATATTTTAGAATTCTATCACGTTCTCAAAAGAGGTAGAACGTAAATACATATTGGGAACCATGTCAGCTATGGGTCATGATAACGAACATGAGAAAATGGAGAGAGAACAACATGCTCACATAACCACCAAATTTGACTTTGATTTGGCTAGTACTTGTAGCTTTTCAAGTAGACCACCCAAGAATTAGCTCATGAAGAACACTTAAGGTCACACAAACAAGTGTGAGTTGCATATTCACTTTAGTCTACTCAAATTTCTTTCAGGCTTGGCTCATGCATGCTACTATCTAAGCACCAATAGTCCATATTTCTTATAACTCCAATCCCAACCTTGGTTCCGTAACCACTACTTGCCTCATCTTGCACAAGTTCTTTCAAGATATTGTACGCCTTTTGCTAATAACAGTAGTTTTTGACATATAAACTTGCTAGACAAGGAAAGCAAGATAGTTTGAAGGAACATATGGAATCTATATGATTTATTTATGATCACATAATCTAATTAAGATTATGTCAACTGATAATAATAATTTTGCTTTTATTTCTGGTTTATATCTATCATTTAATGAGACTCTTTAAAGAAAAAACAAAGAAGGAATTACTAATACTATAGCACATGCATCTTTGAAGAAAAACCAAGAAAGATTTACTCTACAATAGCATGCACATACAGTTCAAAGGTGCATCTAAAATTAACACTAAAAATTTCTTGATCATATCTTCCTCTTCATCACAAGTGTTTGAATTGTATAAAAATCTACATAGTTCCATCAAATTTCTCTTCCTTCTTGATCATCATATAAGCTAAATCCATAAATAGCAGCTAAACTTCACAAATACTTCGTATTACAAAAGGAGTAGCAATGTGTAGGCATACAGGACAAATATCAACACCAAGAAAAGTACTTTCATAATGCACCATAATTTGCATATGCTAAACTCCTTATTCTCATGGAATACTAGTATAGATACTTGTATAAAGCATTACGATTGTGTTCACCTTCAGATTAAGTGTTCCTACTGTGGAGATAATTGATGTTCTTAGTTTCAGAAGATCTATCAAAATTGAATTGCTTCGCTTCCTAGCATACTCCTAAATATCTTCTATTATACCAACGTTTGCTCCCCTCATGTGTTAGTCACTTGTGAACATAAAGCATTACGATTGTGTTCACTATGTTATGCTTGATAATGAAGTCAATACACATCTTTTTTTTTCCTACATGTAAATTGTTCTCTTTGTGAAATAGAACATCTAAGAAACAACAAATATTTGTTGCTATAACGAATTTTTCTTGTGTATCACCCTAGTATATGGAATCACACCTTTTAGTTTATTTTACTTATGACTTTTTGACTGATGTAATAACTTGCTTGAAGGGATTTATGAGTGCAAGTGTTTTTAGTTCAATCCTATATTTACTATTATGCTGTTGTGCTTGTGATTTTGGAAGCATCTGCCATCGTCTTCTGAAATACATCAGAAATTTGGTATTCCGTGAAGGCTTCTTGAAATTAATTGATAAGCAATTCCTTGCTAGAAGAAATATATATTAATGCAAACTAGGTCAAGTCAAGTATCTCTGGCTTTTATGACACGAGCAAGTCTACTATGAACCGACAGTGTGAATCTAAGAACCAGGTTTACAAAAATACAAGCTCCCGATCGTCCCCAATATGTAATTTATTCAAATTATGACAAAAATTAGGGCATTCCATAAATCAATAAAATTAGAACAATGACGATTATAAATCATTGCAAAAATTATCCAAAAAATATATTACAAAAATAATGTACAAAAATTTGGGCAAAACCTTCAATGGTGAGAAGACCCCGATGATGGAGGCTCTGTCGACAAATATGTCGCTCGCGGTGAAGGCGGGGAGGCACGACGCAGACCTAACTTAGACAGCGTGTCGTCCCTCTGCTTGATCGTGAGACATCGCAATCTAGGGTTAGGGTTAATCTAGGCTTTCGAAGGGTAGAGGGTTTCTAGGGTTAGGATTTCGGGCGGGTTAGGATTTCAGACGTAGAAGAAGGGGGGTTTTGAATGGTTCTTTCGTTGCTGTGATCAGAGAGAGACAGAGAGAAGAGAAATGGGGGAAGAGCAATAGTTTTTTATTGGAGATAAATAGGAGGGAGAGAGAGAGCGCGATGGGTGTGAGGACTTTATGTGAGAACTTTTTTAAGAACGGTGGGGATTTACATGGGGAGACCAACGAGTAGGAGGGAATATGAGAGAGGGAAAATGTTTTCCCAAAAATTTGGTAAGGAGCAGCCAAATATTTAGCATTCCCGCCGAGTTATTTGAGACGGTAGTATGATTTATTTGGGACGAAAAATTGTAATAGTCCTAAATAAGAGATCTATTTTTCAATCTGTCCCAAACAATTCTATTTTTTGTTACCAAAAATATAAATGTCCCCAAAGCTAATTGTTTATGACATTTTAGACTAGCGTTTCTTATAGTGTCGTCCCAAAAGCCAACTTTTTTTGTAGTGTTGCTTTATTCAATTCTCTGTGATCGATGCATAGTCGTATCGTCCCATCTTTCTTCTTCACAAATAGCACTGGAGCTCTCCATGGAGATACACTTGGGCGAATGTATCCCCGGTCTAGTAAATCTTGTAGCTGCACCTTTAGTTCCTTTAATTCTGCCGGTGCTATCCTGTACGGCGCCTTAGATATCGGACGAGTATCCGGAAATGTATCAATTATGAATTCAATTTCTCTATCCGACGGCATTCCAGGTATCTCGTCCGGAAACACATCGGGGAACTCTGCCACAATTTCGGTCTGATTCGAGCCTACACTCTTCATTCGAGTGTCTTGGACAGAAGCGAGAAAGCCTTCACATCCTGAGTACAACATGTGCTTTGCTGTAACTGCTGATATGACCATGGGTCCTTGGAACGCTGAGCCGCACGAATAAGAGAATTCCGTTTCTCCGGGTAGGTGAAACACAACTCTTTTATCCGCACAGTCGATAGTTGCATGACAGGCGCTGAGCCAGTCCATTCCCAATATGATATCGTACTCTTTGATGTCGAGTACAATTGCATCCAAAGATAAAGTCTTGCCTCCAATTTTAATGTAGCCGTCCCTGCAAATCAAAGTTGCAGGCATATTTACTCCCGAAGGAGTACTAACACACAAAGCTGTCTTTAGTTGAGTCATACAAAATTTATTTTTCGTTACAAAATCAGAAGAGATAAAGCAATGAGTAGCGCCAGAATCAAAAAGTACCCTTGCAGGTATGCCTTTGTACATCAACATACCTGTTATAACATTTTCTGTGGTCTGGGCCTCTGCCTGAGTCAAGGCATAAACCCTTGCTTGCCCACCTTCTTGTTGATTCGATGCATTCCCGTTCGGAGCTGGTAAGGCTAGTGGCGCTTGGCCACGATTTTGATTGTTGTTCCCCCGATACTGATTATTGTTCGGTCCACGATGATTATAGTACTGATCCCGTGGGGGATTCTGATTCCTTCCCTTTCTGTATTCAGATGCCCTATGGCCCATGCCGCCACAATTGAAGCATCCGGCTCGACATTCTGCTTGCCGATGCCCATACCGGTTGTACTTGAAGCAACGCGGTCCTTGATATTCACCTCTATTCTCGCCAGCATTATGATGCTTAGGAACGTCATTCCCCTCTGCAGCCAAGGGTCGTTTATGGTTGCTACCCTGGTTGCGCAGTATTGTTCCACGGCCAGGTGGATGAAATCTCTTCATCTCAAGAGATGTTTTATACGCCTCCCGATAAGACATACACTTCCGACTTAGAATATCCCGCTCCAGGCGCTCATTCAAGCCTTACACAAATCTCCTTCGCTTGGCATCGTCATTCGGTACCATGTACCCAGCGAATACGACTCTCTTCAAAAACTCTGTCTCGTAGTCATGCACTGACATACTGCCTTGTCGAAGTACAATGAACTCATTCTCTTTTTGTTGACGGACAGCAGGTGGAATGAATTGGATAATGAAAGCCTGCTTGAAGGTCTCCCAAGACATCTTTATATCCTGACTATTTTCGCAAAGTGCCTGTCTCTGCGAAATCCACTATTCCTGGGCCTTGAGACGAAGTTGTACAGCGGCACACTCCACTCTCTTACTGCCCTGAATCTCTAACATTCGGAAATAGCCCTCCAGTGTGTTCAAGAAGCCGATCACCTCATCTGGCTCCTCTTTTCCATTAAATTCAGACGGGTCGCAACTCTTAAATTCAGAGTACTTGAAGCTCGGTCTCTTCCGTGTCGGCGTCTCAGATTTCTCTGCCGGCACTTCCACGGTCTCGGTTACTGCGGCCTTTGCAGAAACATTAGAATCGGCCGTCAGCTTGGTGACAATCTGAGTCAGACTATCCACTTGTTTTTGTTGAGCATCCAGCTGCTCCTGAAACTGATACTGAAGCTGCTCTTGAAGCGCGTGATGTTGAGCTTCGCTCTGCTTCCTCTGTGCCTCCATTTGCTTAATCAGTTTCTCAATCGGGTCCGACGATGAATTCATCTTTGAGCTATCACCCTTAGTCATTCTACAACAAAGAAATAATTCTATTAGCACTCATAAAATATTTATGGGCTTATTGTATGGAACATTATTTCATGCCAGCGCTATCGACACCATCAATCGAGAAAATTTGCATCAAGACTTCCTTTTGAAAATATTTTTTTTTGAAATCCGAGGATTTGAAACCGTCCTCTGATACCAACTTGTCACGCCCCGATTCGGAGAATCGCTCGCATTGCTTCGATTCACGTCGAATCGATCGTCCTCGCTAAGGCGTGATGCCGTACAAGTCTAGAGTTGCACTTGTACAAGGCTAGAATATGCACATTTTTTATATCACTTTGAAACATTTGAAAATAAGCCACAGTTGCGGAAACATTGAGACACAATATAGGAAGAAGAAATACTCATTTTATTCATAATTGTAGTCAGAATACAACTTTTCTCGATAATATTTGAAATGCCATTTCGGCTACATTGATTCATGAAAAGAAGTACAACTGATAGGCTGCCATGAAATAACTTTCCGTTCCATACATCATGCCCCTTTAGTACTTTGAAATATAAGCAGCTATCTTTTGAAAACTCCGCAATACTTTGTGCGTCTTTAGGGAAAACAACTTGAAAGGAAACAGCAGTTCAGAAAGCTTTAATTCGGACGTGCGCCTGAGCCTTCTCCAGTACCTGTGGAAGAGGGGTCAGCACATTATAACAATGCGCTGGTGAGCCCCGTTGGCCCACTCAGCTAAACCAATATTTTATTAATGACAAGTATTTTAAAGATATGAACTTATTAGGGACAGGCAACATTCAGAGTAAATCACAATAATATAACATGGAATAAACCATCTTTACTTTACCATTGGCCGAATCCAGCTTTCCTGCACAAGATACAGGATAATAATAATATACTTACCGCCCCTGCATAAGACAATCGTTAGCATGCATTCGGACTGGGTCGTTGGTGAAACTGCACCATAAAGGACTTTCCAACGGGTATTACGGTATACCATTCCAGAGTAGGTTGCAAGCCTAGTCGAATGTCCCGCAATACCTTGTGCCACCATAGCACGACCAACTGTTTCCCCCTAGGTCGAACCGGTCCCCGGTGCCCCAAGTACCGTCTCGAGGAAACTACTCAAACCTTGTGCACAAAGACGTCCATGACCACACGAATGCATAACCGACTCAACAGTACACAATTGTATGGTATTAATAAGCCAACATTAGATACGCAGCATTCTCATATTCAACATCTCAGGCATCAATTCATTTCCCACATTTCAATGTTCAAGGGACAAGCATAATTCTCAATGTTGTTAACAGTGTAATCAATTCTTTCAATGTTCTATGGACTAGCATTCATTTCAATGTTCAATGTTCAATCTCTAGCTTCTTAGTGGTATTGACTTGTGGCATTAGCAACTGATATCGATCAACGGATGTTGTAAGAAAATTATTTAGTTGGCATGAAGGAATAGCGAGAGGGACAATACCACCACAGAGATCCACACTCACCAAATTAGAGAATCGCCGAGAGAGAGAGAGGGGAACACTTGTACGTTTAGCCTTCCGTCACGCGTCAGTCTGCATTGGCACCAAAAGTTTGATTAATAATCCATCTCGTTGTGTTCTCTTCTCTCAGAATTCTCAAGAATGAATGCTATGCAAATTGATGAAAACGGGCAAGAATCAAATCATCGAAAATCGTTCAGAAAAGCATCCATCAAAACCAAGCAACAAAACCAGCAGCAAAAACATCCAGAGAAAACTCTTGGACGTATTTCAAGAGAAACCAATCCATTAGTTGGAAAGGTTCTTATGCACTTGTCCGTGATCGATTCGGTGCCGACGGTAAGTTTCCCCAATACTCGGTTCCGACCGAGTTAGCCAAGCCACAAGTCTTACATAGTGAACCGCTAGGAGAGGGACACTACACCTTGGACTATTTAATTCCCTTTATCATGGTCCCTTACTTATACTTTGACTATTTTTAATGCTAACTTAGCATAAATTTTGTAAGCTTATTTTCTTATCAAGCTTGATCATGACATGTTTTATTGGGTCGCTCCCACTAACATACTGTCTAATCAGAACCGGTGCACGATGGTCTGATCAACCTATTGCACTTGGTTCGCTTTTCATATATTATTCTACGCGTATGGAGACAGTCAAAACTTGCCCCTAGAGTCTCATCCGCGACTGCCTTGACAATTCTACTTGAAATTTTTCCATCGTCGTTGAACCACATATTGGTATTCAAAACATATTCCTTAAACTCTTGTTGGCGTCGTCTTTTACCTATTCTAGACAAAGCTTGTACTTGACAGATAGGCCAACTACTCTCCTATGACCATGATATTTGTATATACACAGAGACAGTTAGCCACTGACCTATCAATACGACTTATCCATACCTTGAGTTCCTCGTCCTTTTTTCGACCTTAGATTCAACTTTTGTGACATTCTTGGAACTTGAGAACGATTCAACTCTAAACCTAGATGGCTATACTCTCTAAATTGCTCGTCCTTAATCTAGTCGATTCCTTATCTCTTTATTCATGTCTTATCATGATTTAATTTAACCCTTAATCCTTCCTTACTTCATTGTGTTAACTAGCAACCTCTTTCAAAACCATATCCAATCAAGACTCTCTAATGGCATGTAAGTTTTTATCATCGTTCCCTTTCCAATCATTTGAACACACAAGAGTGATTATGATCATCACTTAATCAAACTCTCGACCAAGACGATTAGTATCCAGTTTCTCTCAAGAAACCATATCTCCCAAATGTCTAACTATCCTCTTTGATCTACCCGATGCCGTACTATTTCTCGGTTGTGTTATCATGATTGTCTTAGCTTGTAACCCTCGTCCATTACCATATCCGTTCATCTTTATCTAATTCAGGACTTTCAAAATGCATAATCGTCTTAAACATCTTTTTCTTGCCATGCTCAATGATGTGATCGCATTCTTCTTGTCGTTATACTCTTGTATCTTCTTCTTGTCGTTATACTCTTGTATCTTCTCAACCCCCCTAATTATTCTAAATTTTGAGGACGAAGGTACGTCTTGCATTTTTTTTAAAAAGCTTTTAAATCATTAGTGTTATTATTTTTCTTGCATTGCATTTTGATCCCCCGACCTTAATTTAATTTCGAGGACGATTTTTTTTAAGTTGGGTAGGATGTAAACCTCCATAATTTATATTTGATTTTTATAATTTAATTAATTTTCGTTATGTATTTCATTATTTATGGATTTATTTACTACTAGTTTATTAGTATAATTAATGTATGTGTGCATATATATAAATTTATATGTGTGCATGTTCGTATTTCTATTAAATAAGGAATATAATAAAATCTAGGATTTTTAGGAATTTATTTGTATATTTTTGAGAAATTTTTTGCTAGCTTAAAAAAAAATATATATATCTATAAGTAAATATATATATATATATACTTAACTTTTCGGTAATAAAAAAATAGAATTTAAATTTATAATTTAGAAGGAAAAAAAGAAGAAGAAATAAAGTAAAGAAAAAGAAAAAGAAAAGAAAAGAAAAAAAAGAAAAAGAAAAGAAAAGAAACAGAAAAAGAAAAAGAAAAAGAAAAGAAACGAAAAGAAAAAGAAAAAGAAAAAAATACTGTAGCCGCCCACTTAAGTGGGCGGGGCCACCCGGTGCGTCAGCAGCAAAATACCCCCCGCGCGCGAGTGCAGTAAAGTTGTGGGAAATTTTGAGAAATTCTAACCCCACTAGTATTAGGAGTGGGGCCAACTTGTTATGTATATAACTTTCTCCACAGACCTCTAAACCCTAAACTTCCAAAACAAAAGTTGCGGCTGATCATACCCTCTTCGCCTAGGAGTTCGTTTCACCAGTGACAGAGTTGTGTGCACGACGAACGGAGCATCGAAAGTCAGCCCCTCGTCACCCACAGAGCAGTTTTCCCACTCAAGCATCCGGAGTCATCTGCGGGATTTGGCTTTTTCTGGCTCCGTTTATTTGTCGGTTCGAGCTACTGGATCTTCCCTTTTGCACATAATCTCAGGCAAGACATCTTGCTTTTACTGCTAAAATTTCCTGCTCAACATCATGCATATTTTGTTTATTTTCAAGTTGTTTCTTTCAAAACTATATGTAGATGCAAATTACTATATTTTATGCAATTGGCTTAGAGTTACGGGACTACCATATGTTTAGAGCATCTCATAAACTGTCACGATGTGCCACGGGTTGTGTATGAGTTATGAGTCGCATATAGCTTTGGACTTGCGTATCGACCGTACATCGGTGCGTACAGGCCGTGCGTTATGATATAACTGCTAATAGATTTGTGTAGAAGACTTGGCAGTTATTAAGGATCAAACAGTATCGTGGAGGCGACACATGTATAGTATCATGGGGAGGGTGGAGACAGATATTAGCGTAGGGGCTACATGTTCAGTACACACATAGATTTGGGCCGATAGTGTCTCGTATGAGCGCTACTTACTGCCCCGGGGCCGATAGTTCTCGTATGAGAGCTACTTTCTATCCATGATCGATAGTGTCTTTTATGAGCGCTACCTACTACCAATCTCTCTCCATCTATGCTGAACACCTAAGCTCCTGCGTAGAACGTTGTCTTCTAAAGTGCATATCACAAAGAATGGTTAGGAACCTTTACTCGTGCATACTTTTCTGTTGAGCTTTTATTATTCAGTTATTGGCATGATATTATGTGTCTTGTTACGTCCCTCTGAGGATCTGGTGATCTATCCAGGTGTGTGTTTCGTGATTTCTTGCAGGTGCTCTAGCTAAGGCTATGTCTTCCTTACTCCGTCGAGATGTTGCTTTTGGATCGTCATTTGTTTCGCTCGATCGATTGACTTTCTTTGTATATTTCTTCCCTATTTAAATTGGTTGGTAGTGGATGTGTCTCCACCCAACATATTGTACCAAAACAATTCATTATATGATATCTTTTATTCCTTTATTTTGTGGATGAGATTAGTTAGTTGTGGTTTACTGCATTTTACAGCTTATGTATACATACAAGGCCCTGTACCTCGTATGTATACAGCTGGCATGTTTACGTACTTAGTCCTACGTATTTTGGGACTGGGGCGTTACAGGACTACTCTATCTCATTATGGCTATCTTGGTTATCTACCATTATAAGTCTAACTTCTTGAACTCGTGCCTTCACAAAAATTCTCGAAAAAATATACCATAATTTCTATTCATTCTAAATCGTCAAACATAATCATAACTTAAAATGTAAATTCTTTTAATCAATCTAAAATAATTCTTCATCATATCATTAATAACTTTTTCCAAACTTATAATAAAACTCAATATTCAAATAATCCTATCAGTCGTCAACTCCCTTTTTTTTTTCTAAACTTCCATAAAATCATAACTAAACAAAAATTTAAAATTTCTCAAATAACCTCGAGATAACTCTTGGCATATTATAATCAACCCAAAACATAAGCTCAAGTTTTAAATAATCTTATCAATCGTGATTCAAACAAAAATTGAACATTTAAAATAAATCCTTGGATTGATTCTATATCTTTCAAAATTTATATCTAAACTTCCAATAAGTCACAACTATTCTAAAACCTTTAAAAGCCAAAAATCCCTTCTTTTTTTTAAATATCCATAATCAAGGCTTTAAACTCGAAATCTAAATATCTAATATAACTTTATAATTCATAGATCATATGACACAATTTAATTCAAGAAAATATTTTACCCAAAATTTATCAATCGTCCTCAAAGTTTGGTCAATCGTAAATCCTTCTTCAACATTTAAAAATTTAAGATCCTTTTTCAAATCAAGTTTATATCCATCCAAAGATGTATAGCTATAACTCATAAATATTTTCAAAGACCTTCAAAACCAAATCAATTTGTTTTCTCGATCTAGCTATCCTCTTGTGTATACCACCTTGTAATATCGAAAATAAAATTCCAACTATCCTTTGAAGGCGGTAATATGCTACTACCCAACTTGGAATTAGCTAATCCTTAAGATCATACTTTTAGAAAAAAAAATGTCTTTATAACTCAAATAAGACCCCAATGCATACTAATTGTCAATGTAATCTTTTTAGCTATGTATTTGACCTATGAGCATATAATAGTGTAGTCATCTTCCTAACTGTCACTAAGCACGAAAAATAAGAATTTTACGGTAGAAAGAGTTCAAGCAGGATGTAAATCAAGGATGGTAACGAGAGTTCGAAACTTGAAACATGGAAGGAGGTTAAGCTTGTGGATGAGATCCTAAACTCTATTCCTATATGCAGGCCCGCTCGGTACAATAACGTAACTGAAACAGCAAACTGACCTGCATGGGTGGCCACCACAAAAAAATGTAACACCCCAGTCCCAAAATACTTAGGACTAAGTACGTAGCTATGCCAGCTGCATACATACGAAGTATACTCCAATATATGGAACCATCGTATGTATACATAAGCTGTAAAATGCCGTAACCATGACGCTAATCTCATCCACAAATGAAGAATAAAGAATTTATAATAACTTATGAATTGTTATTTACACAAGTCGTTGGACGGAGACAAATCCACTACCAACTAAAAGAGAGAAATACATAATAACAGAATTTTGTCAAGCGATGCGAAGACGATACAAGTGTAATCATTCTCGAAAGAAGAAAGAAAAACATAGCCTTGGCTAGAGCACTTGCGAAAACCACAAGACACACCTGAAGAATTCACCAGGTCCTAAGAGGGATGTAACAAGATACAATAAACAACATGCCATATAAATACTGAATATAAAATATGCCACAAATAAAGGTAAGTGACAAGACATTAATGAGGTAACCTAACCGTACTAAAGTGAACATGCAGTTAAGAACAAACCTTTCGTCGCATGAGTCCTGGCTGTATATAGGATCTGGTATAGTCCCCATTTGGGCACCAGTGACCTAAGCGCATGGCATTCAAAAACGATATTGGCCAACCTGAGGGGGTGATCATACCCGTATCTCCAGCGGAGCTTCCGGGTTACAAGGGAATGTGTAATCGAAGCCCATACGACAAGAAAATATTCTCTCCACCCGATGCACCTATCAAGTCGCATCCGCGATCATATAACACTACTAACCGTCAAGTCTTCTAACATGCATCTATTGACAGTTAGACCTAACGTACGTCCCATACGCATCAGTGATCAGCCAACACACAAGTTCGGAGGCTATATGCTTCTCACAACTCACACATCTCGTGCCACCTCTATATCAAAGTTTATGTAGATGTGCTAAACTAATGGTAGTCTCCTAACTCTAGGTCCACATGCAATCAAAGGATAATAAGTAAAGTAATGCTACTATCACTGAATAGGCAGTAAATAAGGAACTGTAATTAATGGTACAGCTAGAAATAAATGAACAGTGATATAGAAATAACTAAAATGCAGACTAATTATAAACAGTAAATTATGGCAAGGTATCTTGCCTGGTATTTGTGCGGTGTTCTGACATGTCTCAAATAATCCAATAGCCATGTTTGAATTGCAGAGGTCTGAAGTCGCGGGGAAATAGGATTATGTAATTAGTCACGATCAACTTTGATAATCAAATGAGAATTAGCGGAGAGAATATTTATACTATTTTTTAGAAAAGTATTTATGATACTCGAAAAATAATTTATAGAAAATTATTTAAGGCTAAAATCCTATTTCGTAAAACTATAATTTAATTTAGAAAGTACTACTATAATATTTTTAGGTAAAATTATATTCAAAAAGCCATGAAATGATGGTAATATTTTAAGAATCTAAACCCCATAGTTTAATTTATATAAAACCCAACTTTAAATTCATACATATATGTATATATAGGTTTTGAGAATATTTAATAGAAGCCCAATATAATGCCTTAAACAAATATTATTGATACAGTTATAACCCAACTCAATAATAGATTTGTTATCAATAAATTTCAGAAATATTTTATACTAATTTAATAATAACAAATACTAACAATATACTTTATAAATACTAGTGTTGACATATAAAAGATTTCAATACCCATATATACACTGTATATTTATAAAAAATAGATAATTATAATAATAACAAAATAATAATAAAAACCCTTTAAAAGAACCAATCTGCTTACTTCCCACATTAGAGAACATAAAGAGAGGAAGTGATGTGAACGGAAGGGAGAGGGAGAAGAGCGGGAGAGGCAAGAGAGAGGGAAAGAGCGGGGAGAAGGAGGACTTACAGGGGTGTTCTACCCTGGGTACGGTAGTATGTTTCGAGAGCTCGACGGTGGCACACACAGAGGGGGTCTCGGCCGGCGCGTCGCTGGTCACTAAGGACCCTGGTGTCGGTAGCTCGAGAAGTCCTTTGGTGGCGGCGGCGGCCGGATCCAGGCTGCGGTGGCCGCTACGGTCATGGGTGCGGAGGAGTCGTCGGCGGAGGTCGGGGCACCAGATCTGGTGGGTCGATAGTCGTCGTGGAGGCGGAACGCTCCGAGATCTAGCGGAGTCGAGGCTCTCGACGATGGGCGACGTTCGCCAGACGTACGACGGCAGAAGCGGCCGGTGTTGTCCCTGAGGACGGGGCAGCGGGACATGGCTGGGTACGGCGAAGGTGAGGGTTCGGTTCTCCATTTTCTTTCTCTACTGTGTGGTGGTTTTGGCGGTGTGGGCGAGTTTTCGGTGGCACGGTGACGGTGGGTTAGGGGTTGGCCGGATGCTGCGGGCGTGGTTCCGGTTACTGGCCGGAGCATAGTGACGGCGGTGTCGATGGCAGAGATGGGGACGAAAGATGGGGTTAGACGGTGGTGGTTATGACAGATTGGTAGTCGGTTCAGGGGAGTACGGTGGTGGGACGGTGGTGATGGTTGTCTCCGACTAGGTCGGGAGTCGGAGTGGTGACGGACCTGGTGGCGATCACAGCTTGGTGTAAGGAGCGGTAATGGGGCTGCTGCATCTTAGGGGCGGAGGAGATGGTAGGAAAAATATATATGTAGAACGATGGGTATAGTGGATGGGAATGCGACACAGACACGATGCACGACACTCTGGTTGAATTTATTTGTAGAGATGTTTGTGACTCCACAGAACCAGAATACTGGAAAGCAGGGGTGGACATAGCCAGCTACGTATATTGAAGTGCAACCCACCTCGCTATACGGTCATGGCTGTCTAGATACATGTGGGTTTAAATACAAGCCATCGGTCTCTTATGGTCATGAACAAGCCTATTATCTCAATCTCAAGCAAGTAATAATAGTTACAAGACGTCAGAACACCAAATATACAATAGTAAGGCATCCCATACATTAAATATTTGGATGATCATGAAGCTAGTCATATAAAATATGAAGACTAGCAAGTGTTTCAGTCATACATGATCAACCCTAGGATTTGTTTATCATGCTACAGCCCGTAGGTAGACAGTAAGTAAAGTACAATCGAGCTAACACGTGCTCGTCGGCTAAACGCCTTAAAAGAATATTTTTATAATAGAGTGGGAGAGCAAATAAAACCCACTCGTTGCCAGGGTTACGCCTGGTGGTCACCATCTGGCTGGAAGGTAGAGAGATCCTCTGGAGCTGCTCCGGTATCTGGCCATACAAAACCAGCTGGGTCAGATCCCAAAAAGTGCAAGTGCCACAAAGGAGGCTTCACTTAAGAACTAAACCAACAATTAGCAAAAAATATAATTATATAATAAAAGACTGGAAATATGGAAAATTATAATGATATACGATAAGATAACCATAAGACTATTCAGATAACCAAGTTACAACCCGTAAACCAAACATGGACCGGGGTTGTAACCCTTCATCTGAACAGAACTTGGTTTTCCACCATTTATCGATAAATTAAGCACAAGCATTCAGGTCATGCTAACGATCTTGTACAGGATCAGGACAAGACAAGACTGGGTTAGACTCCATCCAATCAATCACGGCCGCACAATGAGTACGGCTTAATACTTTAACTAACTAGGGTTATCACAGGCCTAATTACTAGCAAGATACAATGAGATTGTTCCACAGCCACAAGCCCTGCAGACCATCCAGGCTATTCGGACGCAATTTAGGGGTTGAATTCAGGTGGGTACATTGTCCAAAGAGCACATGTACCCTTAGGTAGCTTGAAGAGTGCAACACATGACAGTGTGCTGGAAATGTGCCCTACTCGACGGCAGGCTATAGATCCCATGATGGGGCGCCCAGATAACGGGATTGTCTGTAGCTGGAAAATCTCTTCATGACTAATAGATTATTCTAGTTATTAGCCTTAGTCAGTTTAAGTAGGTACCCCTGACCGTGGTACTCAGGGGTCCCTACCCTAGACATGATGCAAGACGATACTGGTTCACTTGTACAAACACAATCGTCCACGGAGTCCAGGCCATTCATTTTTGTCATGTCATGGTAGCCGTCGCAACAACCTTCAATAGTTCCCATCATGCTTGCTTGCCATATCATGCCAGGTCTTGTCATGTCATGTTTACTTCATACCATATCGTGTATAATTACTATTCCAAATATATTAAATAAATTCGTAATTATCAAGTTCATGAAAAAAAGGCGTAAGAATAAAAAGGGTAATGGTGTACGCCATAGAGACTCAAAGTCTCTACGCGAGCAATACTACGGTAGGCCAAAGAGACCCTGAGCGTAAAACAGCTCTACGCGGGCAAGACCTAAGGATAGGCACCTCTACGCGAGCAAGAGAGCAGGTGGATGGGATTCTACGCGAGCAAGCGCTTTACGCTAACAAAGCCGCATGCGAGCGAGACTCTACGCGAGCAAACGCTCTACACGAGCAAACGCTCTACGCGAGCGGAGCTCTACGCGAGCAAGCACTCCACCCAAGCGGAGTAGCCCCTGCGTAGAGTTCGAATGAACTCGGCGTAGAAGCGATTACGCTGGCACGCAAATACGTGTGCATAAAGGGTAATTAATACGCGGGCATATAAAACGTGTGTGTAAAGAGGGTAAGTGATATACTGGCACGTAAAATGTGGTTGTAAAACTAAATACTATGCTAGCACATAAGAACGTGTGCGTAAAACTGCATCTTCTCCCCAAGGCCGGTACAAGCAGGCATAAAAGCTTAAGAAAGCCTCATCTCGGTCGAGTCTCGGTGAAATCTAGCCATTCAAGAGCCAAACTTGCGTAATAATCGAAATTCCCACCACATGGAACTCTCCATTCTCGAAAACAGCCAAGTTCAGTAGATCAAACCATGAAGATCAAAATACTAAAACTTAGATCTACATGAAATGAACCACGGAAATTAAAAATGCTAAGTACGAAAGTGTCTTAGAATCTCAAGAGGAAGACAATAGAACAACAAAATTTGAGTTCCTCCATGAAGCAAGTTGCACTTGCCTACTGCGGGAGGTCGGTGGAGAAATGAAGAAGGAAGAAGAGTAGTAATGGAAAATGAATGAGGAGAGAGAAGGGTTGTTGGGTTAATAAATGGGGGATGGTGGTAGGTAGGGGTTTGCATACTAACCCAAACCAAACCCAACCAGACCGAACCCAACCGAACCCGAACCAAGCAAATGAAATGCCAAAATAAACTATGCAATGAGACACGCAATATGAGTCAAAATAAGTACACGTATACCAAAAATACGTAATACGATCTACGGGCGTTACAACTCTACCCATCTTAAAAGAATTCCGTCCTCGAAATTTAATTATGAGGCTAGAGAGGTCAAGCAAGCTACACTAATCACAGACAAGATATAACTAAGCAATCAATCAAACAATCAATCTTGCAAGCAAGGAATCAAAGGCATAAGGCATAAGAAAAATATTATACCTCACGAGTCAAACAGGTCGGGATATCACGATCGGATGTCATCCTCACGCTCCCACGTTGACTCACCCAAAGAGTGCTGACCCCAAGCAACACGGACTAACTTGATAGTCTTATTCAGAGCATCTTCTCTCTTTGGTCCAATATGGATACAGGTCTCTCCTCATACGAAAGGTTGGTACCAACAACCAATTTCGAATAATCAAGGACATGACTCGAATCTGGGATATACCGTCGTAATTGGGATACAAGAAAGACATCATGCACCTCATGCAACGACGGCGGGAGAGCGAGACGATATGACACATCTCCTACTCGCTCTAGAATATCGAATGGCCCGATATACCTAGGACTAATCTTTTTTCGTATGCCAAAACGAATGACGCCACGGGTAGGCGAGATCCTGAGGAATACATGGTCGTCGACAGAAAATTCAAGGGGCGCCGATGAGAATCGGCCCAATAGAGCTGGCGATCTTGTGCGACACGAAAATGATCTCTGGCTTTTCTGACCACCTCAACTGTCTGAGTAATCATTTCCGGGCCGAGCATCTGCCTCTCTCCAACATCGTCCCATGCTAGCGGGGATCTGCACTTCCTACCATACAGTACCTCGAACGGTGCCATCTGGATACTGGCTTGAAAACTGTTATTGTACGAAAACTCCACCAGGTGTAGGTGATCTTCCCATGAACCACCGAAGTTGAGTGTACAAGATCTCAACATATCTTCCAAGGTTCGTATGGTATGCTCTGACTGACCATCTGTCTGCGGATGATAAGCTGAGCTGAACTGGAGGTGAGTTTCCAAACTCTCTTACAGACTACGCCAAAAGTGCAACGTAAATCTTGAATCTCTGTCCGAGATAATACTGACTGGTAAACCATGAAATCTGACGATCAGCCTGAGGTACATCTCTGCTAGCTGAGCCGTCGACTGACCAATTCTGAACGGAAGAAAGTGAGCCACCTTTGTGAGCCTGTCTATAATGACCCAAATAGCATCTCTACCGGTCGGGTACCTAGGTAATCCAGTCACGAAATCCATAGTTATATGCTTCCACTTCCATTCTGGGATCGATAAAGGTTGAAGAAGTTTAGCCGGTCTCTGATGTTCAGCTTTAACTTGTTGGCAAACCAAACATTGAGAGACAAACCGGGCTATCTCTCTCTTCATACCATTTACTTAAAATGCTGTCGGATATCGCGATACATCTTCGTACCGCCTGGATGAATCGAATACTGAGAACTGTGAGCTTTTGCCATGACTTTCTGCCTGATATCTCTACTGGGTACACAAAGACGTCTCCCATGTCAAAGTGTACCATCCTCATGGACACATAACTCTGGTTTTCGTCCTGCCTCACACTCTGCTCTGAGTCACTGAAGCTTGGAATATATTGACTGAGCTAACCTGATCCTATCAACTATACTGGACTGAACTTGCATGCTGGCCATCAATGCCACATTGGTAGGAAGGACAATTTCTATATCCATCTTCTGAAGATCCGCTAACAATTTTGGTTGCGCTGTCAGAAAATAAACTTCGGCTCTCCTGCTCAATGCATCTGCAACAATGTTGGCCTTTCCAGGATGATACTGCAGGTTGATGTCATAATCCACAAGCAGCTCTAGCCATCTCCTCTGTCACATGTTAAGATCCTTCTGGGTGAACACATACTTCAAGCTCTTGTGGTCGATAAAAATCTCCACCCTATCTTCATACAAGTAGTGTCTCCAAAGCTTAAGTGCAAACACTACTGATGCCAGTTCTAAGTCGTGGGTCGGGTAACTCCTCTCATGATCACAAAGTTGACGTGACGCATATGCTATTACCTTCCCATGCTGCATCAAAACACATCCCAAATCTCTGCCTGAAGCATCATAATACACTGAGAATCCCCCGGTCCCATCTGGAAGCGTGAGAATGGGTGCCGTCATCAAGCCTCGCTTCAACTTCTCAAAAGATTCCTGACATTCGACGTTCCAAATAAACTGTACATCCTTGTGGGTCAACTGGGTTATAGGTGCTCAAATCCATACAAAGTCCGAAACAAATCGTCAGTAGTATCCGGCCAAGCTAAGAAAACTGCGAACTTCTGTAACGGTACTGGGTACCGGCCACGTCTCAATGGCCACTATCTTCTGGGGATCCACTTCTACTCCTCCTCTGGTGATGATATGACCCAGGTATGAAATGCGATCGAGCCAGAACTCGTATTTACTGAACTTCGCATACAACTGGTGCTCTCTGAGAATCTGGAGGATAACTCTGAAATGCTGCTCATGCTCTGCTTCACTCTTGCTGTAGACCAGGATGTCATCTATAAACACAATCACGAACTGATCCAAATAAGGCATAAAGATACGATTCATGAGATCCATGAATACAGCCGACGTATTGATTGCTCCAAATGGCATAACAAGGAACTCCTAATGCCCATATCTAGATCTGAAAGCCGTCTTCCGGATGTCATGCTCTCTAACTCTGATTTGATGGTATCATGACCGCAAGTCAATCTTCAAAAATACGGACGCCTCTTTGAGTTGATCAAACAAGTCATCTATCCTCGGGAGAGGGTATTTGTTCTTGATTGTCACTGAGTTCAAGGTATAACAGTCAACACATAATGTGGACGTACCATCCTTCTTTTTTACAAGAAGCATCGGGACTCCCCAAGGTGATCCACTAGCACGGATGAATCCCTTGGTCCTGAGTTCTTCAATCATCTTATACAAAATCTTCAATTCTGACGGCGCCATCCGGTAGACTCTCTCTGACACTGGGGCTGACCCGGGGATCAAGTCTATGGTGAACTCGATCTCTCTCTCTGGTGGCATACCTGGAAGCTCTTCGGGGAAGACATCGAGAAACTCTTCTACACTACAAGAAAAATGATCATTTACGGCACTTAAAACGTGCCGTAAATGATCTTTTACGGCGTACATTTTTTTGCCGTAAAAGGTCATGCCGTAAATGACCCTATTATTTACAACGTACATTCACATCTTTTACAACACGCACGAAACGCTGTAAATAACTAATCTCCATCTTTTATAACACGCATCTGAATGTTGTAAATGATCTTTTACAACATGCATCTGAACGCTGTAAATGATCCCTCTCCATCTTTTACAACACGCATCTGAACGTTGTAAATGACTGCTCTTCATCTTTTACAACACACATCTGAACGCTGTAAATGATCCCTCTCTATCCTTTTACAACATGTATCTGAACGCTATAAATAATCCCTCTCCATCTTTTTACAACATGCATTTGAACGTTGTAAATGATCCCTCTCCATCTTTTTACAACGCATTTTTGAATGTTGTAAATGATCCTCTCTATTTTTTACAATGCACTTTTGAATACTGTAAATGACCCCATCAATCGTTTCACAACACGCAATATAATGTTGTAAATGACCCTTTATATTCAGTACATGGTTCAAATTCAAATAACACAAATGCAAGTGCCAAACAAATATTTATTTTATATAGCTTTTGCCAAGTGCAACCAAAATGATTGTTCAAATTTAAATGACAAATACAAAGTGTCAAATAAATATTCAATGACAATCCAAACTCAAATGACACGATAAACAAATATTCAATAAACTTCTGCCAAGTGCCACAAAAATGACGGTTCAAATTCAAATTAAAAAAACACAAGTTTTAGTTGATAAGATCTCCTTGTCGACGTTGTCTTGTATATTGAAATAAAAGCCACATGATATCCATCTCTCCTTCAGTTGAAAAGATCGTCCTGAGTTGCTCTGGAAACAAAGCATTGAGTTCCTAACATAACAATTACACTGTATATTAGCACCCAAGGATAAAGTACAATTGTCCACCAAGAAACAAAGTGAATGTTTGCAACATGCTAAATTGATATTCAGTACTATAAACAAGTTTATCAACAAGGCGATCCACTAAGAAATAAAGAGATGATTTCTAACAATTGTCCACCAAGAAAATAAGAATTATATTTTTGACTTGCAAAAAGATATAGTACTCCCCCTCATATTATTATTGGTAAAATATATTTTTGACCTTCATATACCTAATCATGATTACAATTGAATGAGCAGAATTTGTTGTTGACAAGTAGCAAATTATATATATTGTACCATCATTTGTTCACTATATGAGCAGCTTCAACCCTTCCCTATGATTCTAAAACTAGTACAAGAGTAGAAGGCCTAGCAACACAAAGTTTGATGACTGGAAATTAAACATCTTTGACAAATCTAAATAAATAAAGACCTACGCATAAACTTGTATAATCAAAAACGATTCTTGAAAACCTGACTATGTTATATATCTAATGAGTGGACAACCAACCTTCATGAAAAGAACAAGCTATATATGCAAATTATAAAAAACCTTAAATTTTTGAAAATATTCAAATAAAATAAGATAAGTTAGTTAATGTAAGAGAATTGCTGCCACAAAGCATGAATGCAATTAATCAAAATGGAATACCTCACGACATCTTTAGCTTAAAAATCAAACAAGACGAAGCACCATACATATACACAAAATTTGAACCAATCATTAGGTTCAATGCATGGTCAACTGAACTTGAAAAAGTAAATGCGCTTAGAGAGAGAATTGGCAATGTCTGACCTATCTTGTTTATAAGCTGGCCGTCCACATGCATGTTCATCCTTGAACAAAATTTTCATACAATGTTAATGGGCTGTATCGCAACACACAAATACAACATATGAATATTTGATGTTTTCTTTATTAGAATATGAGATTTGAGAACAAATCACACATAATCTATATGTTTGCACATGCCACACTAGAATTGCAGACAATGTTGGAAGAGATTTTCATGGATGAATTTATGTGTCATCTTCAAGCTTTGCCCACACCCACACAGTGACTAGTGGCTGAACCTACTCTATCCAAGCCCATTAGAAGTGACATTGGATCATGTAACCACTGCTAACCACAACTTGAATAAAGAAATCTCAAAGTTATCACCCGATATCAAAGATGGCACCCAAACTTGTATAATCCTAATAAGGTTCCTTCAAAAGATAAAATTAATTGTCTTGCACGTGTAAAATTATGATATGCAACACTTTTTCTGCATTTACGACTAAGCCAACCTTTCCAATAATAGTTCACATAAGAGTTGCAGCAGATAAATAACCACTTCATGCCACATTGGAAAGAAAACTTACAATCATAAGGATCCCAAAGGGAGAAGGAACCTCGCTTACCTAGATAAAACTGAGGTAATCAGCATTCCCAGCAAAGACTTCCCTCAAGTGTTTCTCCCGTTGCGCCCACCCCCTTTTGCATACGCCCTTGGAAGGTTCCAACCTAAGTTGACAAAAATAGTTCAATATAGTCAAGTATTCAGATATTTGTAAACTAAAATTAATAGATAAGTTAAAACCAAGATCTTCGCCAAGCCGTCATATTGAATAAGTAAACAGCTTACATAATTGATTATATCCAGAAACAAATGTTAAATGCCAGCTAGATCTGCAATCCTCGTGTAGGTCAACAATATATTTGCAATCTCCATTTTTATTCATACCAAGCTTAAAGCAGGCGCATGGTAGCACTCTTTCTGTTTTCATCTTAAATCTCAAATATGAAGCCTTGTAATAAATAGAACTTTTTAAAAACTCAAATAAATTAGCTACGCTACCATCCGTGTCATCCCGCCAACTACCTAGAAAATGATACACATGACCAATTTAGAGGGAGGGGGTGAGAATGAGAAATATACACAATCCATTTGTTGGCTTGAGTTGGTCCACATGGGATCAGCCTCCTGCAGGAACAAGCAACGCAGATCCAGGATCAACTCAGTTCAATTTCCAATCGTCTACTAGTAAGATGCTTGAGTTGGTCTCGTCTACCCTGGCTACACCAGCTGTAACAAAGCCTCAGCCTGCACCTTCATTAGATAGTGTGACAACATTGATAAATGTGTCCATCGATTCTGTGCAGCTGACTCAAGCAACCCGCCCTTTAAGGAGACTTTATGTAGAAAACTTGCCGCCAACTGCTTCTGAAAAATTAGTAACCAATAGCCTTAACGAGCTACTGCTGTCATCACATGTTAATCACATCCAAGGAGTAAAGCCATGCATCAGCAGTATTGTACGTGATTTATTAACTTATTTGGAATAATGAATTATTGATCTCTCACGTGCCTTTTCATATGAAGTTATACGGAGTGTTTGCTTTCTCCACTCGTTCTAACTTGTGTTCTCACAGATAAACAAAGAGAAGTGTCAGGCTGTCGTCGAATTCCTTACACCTGAAGATGCTACAACAGCTCTTTCTTTGGATGGAAAATCTATATCTGGATCCGTTATTAAACTAAGGCGCCCAAAATATTTTGTGGAAGTACCAGTAAGATTTCCTCTTTTTCTTAACCATATTTTCAGCTTCCTGTTTAAAATTATGTTTTTGTACTCTTGTGTTCTTATTGGGTTTCTTGTTATTAGCTATTCACTCTCATGTAGATAACTGACAATAAAATTTCTCTGGTATTTTTTGGGGCCTTTACCTTTGAATGGACTTCCTTCAACCTTTTTTTACTTGCTGATAGAATCATTATGTTATACTTTAGAAAAATGGAGGAATAAGCCATGGGAAGGTGCAGGTCATGTGCAAGATTCGACCCAATTGCCAACCCTGATTCCGACAAACTTTGCTATGGTTGTGGTTATGCATTGTCTTTTGGCCTGAACTTACATATTTTTTAGATACTAAATTAAGTGGCCAAACAGAGAATCCCTATATCAGTCTCTATATAAGATTTATGTCCAAACAGAGGACGGAATGAGCCATATATATTGCATATAGAAACTATATGATCATTGTTAAGAAAGCATGTTCACATGAAAATGGGGGCTCGGTATTGAAGAATGAAGACACATATAAATTGGGTGGGCAACATCAATCAATGAGCAAATAATTGCAATTGGCTATCAACCCAAATTTACCTGTCTGAAATTGAATAGAGTATATTGGGTTATGATCCCTGCAGTCATGCGAGTTAAAGAGGGATGTACTGCAAATCATAGAACGTGAACTAGCAAGCAGGAAGGCCAACCTTATTGGAATTTAAGTTATCAGGGATGGCCATGCAAAGATTAGCTGGTAAACAGAACAGCCAATCTTATTTCTGCTTTAATTTATCAGGAAACCATGTAACTTCTTCAGTCCAAAGAATAGTCTAGATGAAGAAAAAGGCACAGTTTGAATACCGACAGAGATGATGGCACCAGTAGGAATAATGCATGGTAGCTGAAGTTGCCATTGAGACAAGGAATAGATATAAGGCATTGGATCAGCTAACATGATAAGGTGGTAATTGTCTTGACTCTTGATGCGGTGCATAGTATAGCTGAATACGAGATGGATTCATGTAGCAAATGCCAGATACCTGGACCGAGGCAATGTTGCATTCGTCTTGGAGGTGCGAAGTATAACACTACAGAATAGTGAAAGGAGAGACAATATAAATTAACTAAGCCTTTATGATTGTGTTTCTATATTATGATCTCTCTATTTTTGTATGTTAAAGAAGGAGCGTAATTTAAATGGGAATGCTAGGATGCACAAGTGGCAATACTTTAAAAAAAAAAATTAATGCATATTCTGGAAGTTGGAGGTGGTGTAATTGGTGATAAGATGAGAGGAAAGTCATTAATTAGGAGTGAAAATCATAGGTAAAGTAGCTGCCTGAACTAGGGGTATACCTAATCAAACTCAGATTGACACTTAATAAAGGGGATACGGTAGTCGCTAATGTTAGAGATAAGATTGTCCTTAGTGAAGCTGAATGGGAGAAAATGATTCATGAGAGAACCCTTTGGGGATAGAGGCTCAATTGATTCTGTAGCTAAAGGGGATACAGTTATGCCACTTTTGGTTCCTGTCTAAGTTCTATTTTTGATTCTGAATATTTCTATAGCTTCATATGGAACATGCTTTTCTTAGCCATTCCAAAACAAAAGTGTAACTTGGAGAAAAGTCATGCCAGGAGCTAAGAGACAAGATACCAATTCTCAACCTTAATGCCAAATGCTTTATCTGGAAATTTTGCACGTTAATCACAATCTTACTCTACTTTCTGAGGCCCTTCCTTACTGTTTTAAAATAAAATAGTGATCTCCGTATCAATATCTGAATATTTCAGAACTCTGAGAAGATATGGTGATATGATTTTTCACAACGTAAATGACCAATTAAAGTCTTAATGTTTTGAAAGATTGTAATGAAGATTCTTTTACAAATAAATTGTATTTCCCTTTCTGTTACTACGCTTTTTCCTATGCAAACTTGTTTTTTTTCCTCATTTTAACTTATCCTACTCCGTATTAACATTTTTAGAGCTAATGTGGTAATTGAAAACCGAAGGAAAAGAACTTTGCATTCCAAATAAAGTCAAATATAGCCATGATCATGAGATGTAACTAGCGGAAAAAACTCATGAATGTAAGTACCATAGATATAACACAGAAGATCCTGGTTATGGAGAACATTCCGCAATCCAAATAACTGCATTTGCAATAAAGCTAGGTGATCTATCTGCAGTTACAATGAAGAGTAGGGTTTAGATAATACTAATAGTTATAAATTAAATAGGCATACTGAAACTCCTACTACTAGTAATAATTAGAGACATACTGATTACCCATTTTCCCGTAAGAAATAGAACAGGTTATCATTTGAGAAAATAACAGGAAATAAACAAAGAGAGAATAAATATTTCTATACGAGCGACTGTTGGATAACAAAATGTAGAGAAAAGTGATTTTGCAAATGGTAATCTTTTGGAATATAAGATCCGAGCAGTCTATGAGTACAGTTTGACGGAATGTACTGGATCAGAGTAGTCTTAAAGTAACAAACTGGAAATTGAGTTCTCTTATATAGTTCATTGATATCTGATAAGTAGAATTAGAGAAGTATTTTATAAATGTGCCAAAAAAACAATGATTCTTCAAACACCATGAATATGGAAAATCCTCAAAAAGTAGATTACTAATAGAGGCAAAAGCTGAAAACATAATTAACTTTTTTAAGATATCATTCAATTTGGTAGTTGTCTTTTTTGCCAAGGATACTATTTTGCCATGATAGTCTTCCTTCCTCTCCTTATCAATGTCCGACTATGCCAAACACAGTATTATATAACAAAGATAAGATACTTAACAAATAATGCAATGAATGGACCGGTACATGGTATATTTTTCCATTAGCGATATTGTTGTCACAGGTTAATTTGGTATCCAAGAATCTTTCATAATCTCCAAGATCCAAATACACCATCAAAACATAATAAATTAGTCAGGAACAATGACTTTGTTACATTTTGAAAAAATTACAAATATATGGCATAAGTACTCTACTTTATTCACATGAAAAATAAAGAAGGATAAACAATAGCAAGAGGAAATTAATATGTAGTTTCCAACAACTGAATTGGATATTAACCTCTATACGAAATGAAGGGAACAACCTGATAACAGAAAACTTAAGATTGTTAAGGGTTTGCAAGGTCATAAGATATTCAAAGCAGAATATAATAAAATAATTAAGCAAGCCAAGATGATAAAAGTAAGTGCAATCATGTTCTTCATAATCTCAATGCCAAGGATCAGCTTAAGCATATAAAAGATAATGATAATTGCAAGATAATGTGAACGTTAAGTACAATTAAACTATCAATATATTATAAACGGGCTCAGACATCTAAGCAAGGATACTACAATTTGGTAAACATAGAGTGACAATGATTTTGATAACCGGATCTCTATGTATACCAAATATTAAGCATAAACCTAAGTTAGTTTCACTGGAATGTTAAAGTCTGATAAATAAATTGAATTATAAACTAACACCATCATCATTGATAAACAGGGCTATAAGTCACAGTAATTATCAAACCTCTTCAGGAATCCATCGTCAACTAAACACTACGTCTGATCAATAGAAACGAAGAAAACAGAAGAAGAAAACCTCATAGTCTTGATGATGTTCAAGAATCTGTTTGATCCTGAGAACCTCGTCGATGTTCTGGGTCTCCTCTTCGATCTCCTCGGTGAGTGCCTCGTAGAGGAAAGAGCATCTCGGTACACTGGATTCCATGATCTAGTAGCGAGCAAGATTAGCTCGTTGGAGATGCTGCGACATTCGAAGAGAAATTTATAAATGTCCAACAAATTTCCAACAAATGTTGCTAAATAAATAAGTATCAATCATTAGACAGTTATTCAAAATGGTAAAATACTATTCTTAGAAACACAATTCTCACAGGCCCCTTTAACAGAAAAATAAATAAATAAATAAAACCCCTATTTTTTGTAATATATCAAAATATTTTATTCCAACTGAAATCAATATATCAAAATATTTTTCCTTTTCCGCATATCAAAGGTGAGATCACACCAAAAGTAAGCATAAGTGGATCAAAGCTCTTGATTTTGGCAGCAAAACCAAATGATCATACTTTACACAGTACTATCAATTTTACCAGGTGTTTCCTTTAGGCCAAAGGAATTTCTCAGAAAAATTTTGAAATGCAACAACACAATGCTATTCTCCATGTTAAAAAAAAAACAAAACTTTCCTTTGTCCTAAACAAAATTTTCGTCTCCTTATTCGCCTTCAGTATTTCTCACGACAATTTCTTAAATGTTACTACATACAAAAATTAAACCAAAAACTCAGATGACAAATCAAAATCAAATTTCTTAGGTAAAATTAGGGGAAGGAGAAGAAATCGAACCTGTCGTTCAGTCGTGGGTCTCTGTAGATATGGGCCTCTTCCCTTACAATGATCTAAACAGAAAAGAAGAAAAGATCTCAATAATCTCAATAAAAAACCAATAAAGAGGCGCAGGTCTCCTCTTCCCTTACGATGTGTATTCCCCTAAAAATTAAAGCTGATTGTTCCCCAAAATAATATAAATAAATAAACCAAAAGAAGAAGAGGGAAGAAGTCGAACCTATTTAGAAGAAGAAGCAACTGCGCGTGGGAATCCTAAGGAAGATATCGACCCTACTTTAAGGAAGAAGAAAACCCTAATGAAGAGGCACGCGCGGGAGAGGGGTTTTTTTTGGGTGGTGTTTTTTTTTGGGGCGGGGGGATGGATTTCGTGGAGAGTTTTGAGGGGGCGGGCCAGTTTTGATGGTAATTAACCGAAGTCAGCAGGTGCATACAAAAAGTGGGATTTATTGATGGGATTATACTTGTGATGGCTCCCTTAAAAAATTTCCTTTCTTTTCCTTTGTGTCATATATAAATATTATTCTAATTAAGCTTAAACTTTGATTAAATTATATTTAAATCATACAAATTAAATTTATATCAAAAAAAATTTGTTACCTGAAATACATAGACTTATGGGCAGTAAATGAATGCTCAAACACAACGTAAAAAATGTATGTCGTAAATGAGTGTCCAATTACAACACGGAAAATACATGCCGTAAATGACTCTTCAATTACAACGCACAAAAATGCATGCCGTAAATGAGCCTTCAATTACAACACGCAAAAATGCATGTCGTAAATGAATGATCATTTACAACGTACAAAAATAGACGCCGTAATTGAGTCCTCAATTACGGCGTGCATGTCAAACATGCCGTAAATACGAAAAAAGTGGCTCTTTTACGGCGCACATATTTGCACGCTGTAAAAGAGTGTCATTTACAACGCGCAACAACTGTGCACCATAAATTGCACGCCGTAAATGATCATTTTTCTTGTAGTGACAATTTTGGGAAACTGGACTGCCGCTGCAACTGCCGTCCGGAATGCTGGAGGAGAAGGCTCTATTCCGCCTCGAAAAAATAAAAACTCTGGCTCACCAGGAATATTAAAAATAATCTTACCGATATAGAAATCTATTCTAGCATACTGGTCCCTCAACTAATCTATCCCTAAGACCACATCATAATCGACCATCGGGAATTCTATCAACCTAGCGGGAAACTCTCTACCGCTAACTACGATCCGACATGAGGAAAATACTCTATCTACTCCCACAAGTCCGTTACCAGTAAGTATATTGAGCCTTACTGATAATGACTCGGGCTCCAACCCTATCCGTGTCGCGAATCGTGCAGACATAAATGAATACGATGCACCAGAATCAAACAATGCTGATGCTGAGAAGGAGTTGACGAGAATAGTACCTGCCACTACCTCACTTGATGCTAACTCCTCCTCTACGGTCAAAGCCATCACTTGACCGTGCCCTCAGGGTGCTGGTCCCCTCTGCTGGAAACCTCTCTGGCTATTCTGGATCTGAGCTTGGATTTATGCATACTGCTGGGGGTTGTGCTGCTGAAACACTTGGGCCTGAGGCGGCAAGGGCCTCGGAAACGGGTACTGCTGCTACTGCTGCTGAACTAGTACTGGGGCTGGCCCCCTAACCGAGGGACTAGAAAAGGTTGATGATGATGAACTCCCCCTATTCGGGCTGTTCCTAACCCTATGGTCCGGTACCCCACAAACCAAGCACAAATCCTGTACTCTGCGACATTCTAACACCATGTGCCCTGACTTTCCACAATGAGTGCAACCCATTACGGAAGACTGCTTCTGCTGCTGCTGGGGAAATATCGGGGTCGAATGCTGAATCGACGCAACGGAAGGCGCCCGCCTCGGAGCTCCAATGGTCAAAGCCCTGGCTGCCGGGGCTGGTGCTGAAGACTGGTTCATCTGGCCGTGAGACCGCTTCCGACTTCCGGTCCGGTCCACAATCCTCTGGGAGGTATATTCATGCCTCCTAGCTGCTCTCAACACTGCATCAAAAGTCTGATGCTCGAACTGCTCTACCGCCAGCAAAATCTCCAGGTACAGTCCTTGCTGGAACCGCTGAGCTCTGTCGAACTCAGTCGCCACCAAGGTGGGAGCAAACCGACTAAGCCTGGAGAACTCGGTCGTATATCCATCGACAGTCCTGTCCATCTGCTTCAAATTGGTGAACCTCGTCTGTAGATCATACCGAGCTACGACATCAAAATACTTGGTCTGAAATCTCTCACGGAATACTGTCCATACAATAGGTGCCCTTAATCCAATGGCCTGCGTCGCCCACAGCTGCAGGCTAGATCCAATAACTGTAGGCGCACCACGGCTACCTTTTCGTCTTCTGGGGTCCTGGCTGCTTCTAGAATAACCTCAGTATCCTGCAGCCAAGCATCTGTGGTAATAGCATCTTCGCTACCATCGAAGAAGGGAGGATTCAAATGCTTGAAGCTGTTGGCCGTACTGTTACCTTGATGACCACCTCTGTTCAAGGCATCTTGTACTGTCTGGTGCAATACATCACTCGACGATCCTGTGATGCAAGCAACTCCCTGATGAGTCCAACCAAGACTCCCTTATCCTGCCTTACAGGCTGGACTGGCTGTACTGGGGGTTCTGGATCTCCGGGAAGCATGACTCAAGAAGCTGCTCTTGAGTGCTGAGCTTGATCCTCTTGTTGCGGGAGTACTCGTTGAGCTCCTTCCGGCTGATTGGCATTTCCAGGAACAGTGCCGCTGAAGAAGACGACACATAGAACAATAAGGAAGGACAGGACGGATCAAAGATACAAGCATGTGATCAGGTCAAGATTTTAGAGATTTAGAGGATACGAGCAAAGATCAAGGGCGAGTGCTGATTGAGACAACTATTTGGTAAACCCTCACATATCTTGATTCATAAGACCTGCATGGGCCACCACTTAAACCATGTAAAGCCCCAGAACCAGAATACTGGAGAGCAGGGGCGGACATAGTCAGCTACGTATATTGAAGTGCAACCCACATCGCTATACGGTCACGGCTGTCTAGATACATGTGGGTTTAACTACAAGCCATCAGTCTCTTATGGTCATGAACAAACCTATTGTCTCAATCTAAAGCAAGTAATAACAGTTACAAGATGTCAGAACACCAAATATACAATAGTAAGACATTCCATACATTACATATTTGGATGATCATGAAGCTAGTCATACAAAGTATGCAGACTAACAAGAGTTTCAATCATACATGATCAACCCTAGGATTTGTTCATCATGCAACAGCCCGTAGGCAGACAGTAAGTAAAGTACAATCGAGCTAACACGTGCTCGTCGGCTAAACGTCTCAAAAGAATATTTTTACAATAGAGTGGAAGAGCAAAATAAAACCCACTCGTTGCCAGGGTTACGCCTGGTGGTCACGATCTGGCTGGAAGGTAGGAAGATCCTCTGGAGCTGCTCCGGTATCTGGCTATACAAAACCAGCTGGATCATATCCCAGAAAGAGCAAGTGCCACAAAGGAGGCTTACTTAAGAACTAAAGCAGCAATTAGCATAAAACATAATTATATAACAAAAGACTGGAAATATAGAAAATTATGATGATATACGATAAGATAACCATGGGACTATTCAGATAACCAAGTTATAACCCGTAAACCAAACAAGGACCGGGGTTGTAACCCTTCATCTGAACGAAACTTGGTTTCCCACCATTTATCGATAAAGTAAGCACAAGCATTCAGGTCATGCTAACGATCTTGTACAGGATCAGGACAAGACAAGACTGGGTTAGACTCCATCCAATCAATTACGGCCACGCAATGAGTACGGCTTGATACTTTAACTAACTAGGGTTATCACAGGTCTAATTACTAACAAGATGCAATAAGATTGTTCTACAGCCATAAGCCAAGCAGACCATCCAGGCTATCCGGACATAATTTAGGGGTTGAATTCAGGTGGGTACATTGTCCAAAGAGCACATGTACCCTTAGGTAGCTTGAAGAGTGCAACACATGACAGTGTGCTGGAAATGTGCCATACTCGACGGCAGGCTACAGATCCTATGATGGGGCGCCCAGATAACGGGATTGCTTGTAGCTGGAAAATCTCTTCATGACTAATGGATTATTCTAGTTATTAGCCTTAGTCAGTTTAAATAGGTACCCCTGACCGTGGTACTCAGGGGTCCCTACCCTAGACATGATGCAAGATGATACTGGTTTACTTGTACAAACACAATCGTCCACGGTGTCCAGGCCATTCATTCTTGTCATGTCATGCTAGCCGTCGCAATAGCCTTTAATAGTTTCCATCATGCTTGTTTGTCATATTATGCCAGGTCATGTCATGCCTTGTTTACTTCATACCATACCGTGTACAATTACTAGTCCAAACATATTAAATAAATTCATGATTATCAAGTTCATAAAAAAAGGCGTAAGAATAAAAAGGGTAATGGTGTACGCCATAGGGACTCAAAGTCTCTACGCGAGCAATACTACGCTAGGCCAAAGAGACCCCGAGCGTAAAACAGCTCTACGCGGACAAGACCTAAGGATAGGCAGCTCTACACGAGCAAGAGAGCAGGTGGGTGGGATTCTACGCGAGCAAGCGCTTTACGCTAGCAAAGCCGCATGCGAGCGAGACTCTACGCGAGCAAACACTCTACGTGTTACCCCCAGTTTTCGAAT